>CAHIKZ030001354.1:15000-140000 GCA_903632075.3 Acanthosepion pharaonis
ACCTATCTCAAAGGTATGTGCGGGTAAGTGAATATAACGAACCCAACAGGAATTGAAACTTGCTTTCCGAACAAGAATACCGAGTGATTAACATTACACCACCCGCACACCTAAACTTACAGTACCTGGTATTCCTAAGTAGTCACCGAGTCACTAAGTGTGGACCATGCTAGACGTTACTTAACACCGGTGATTGTAAGCGATGTGGCTGTAGGATTGTATTGGAAATAAAACTAAGCAGTCTTCAGTAAAATCAAGACGCAAACTAAATAAATTGTTCAATTCAAAATTGCATGAATATAGAAGGGCTCAGCTGCCAAACCGTCGGGATATTAAAAATATGAGAATATTTATCTAGATTTAGATAACGATATTTAAAATTTTCACGATTTAAAAATTCTTCCTTTTATAAAATAATCAACACCAATACAAATACATTGAGACACTAGCTTCGTCCACCGCAAGGAAAATTGGCTGCTTGTGCCGCGCCAAGAAATTTTTATCGCCGGAGTCGATCCTTCAAATCAACAAATCAACCATTCGCCCTTGCATGGAATATTGCTGCCATATATGGACTGGTGCCCCTTCTTTTTGCCTCAAGGTTCTTGATAAGATCCAGAGACGGATATGCAATGTAATTGGCCCTGATCTGGGATCGCTCTCTCACAGACGTGCCGTCGCCTCTCTCTGTCTTTTTTACAAATACTTTCATGGTAACTGTTCCGATGATCTGCTTTCTCTGGTGCCCAGACTTTTATGAATTTAAGCGTTCAACTAGGCTGGCATCTCGCTCTCACCCTTTCACTGTCGAAACTGTTAAATTTAGTCGTCTCTTCTACTCCAATAGATTCATATCTCGCACTCCTCGCCTGTGGAACTCCCTCTCCTTTTCCTGTTTCCCTGATAGCTATAATCTCCAACTATTTAAATGTAATGTCAATCGACATCTCCAGATGCCTTGATCTATCCCCTATCCTTCTCTTCATCCTTTCCTCAATCACTCCTATTTGCTCTCACTCCAACTCTCTGTAACCCCTTGCGTGCTAGTGGCTTCCCGCCTTGCTTGGGTGAAACGCTTAAAAAACAATTTAAATAAATAAAAAATACCAAAAATGTATTTTAAAAAAATCCCCTTTCTACTTACCATAGGAGGCAATTCAAACTAAACGCACTACAATTTTCTACAGAATATTCGAGTCTGGGCCCTAGAGCTGATATGTAAAATTCTATATTTATTTGAACATTATCGATCGGCGTGCACTTGACTGAACTCGGATCGCAAAGTAAATGTTGGCACTCCAAGAAGTTTTCCCAAATATGTAATATACTGCCAAACATCTAGAAAGAAAAATATCAAGTGAAGTGAAAAATAAGTCGCCTGATAACGTGATAATGATATAATCTTTAATGTGATTTTGCTTTAGTCAAAGAATTGTTGAAACAATGCCTTCATTGTGTTATTGATTTGTTATTAAAACCGATCGGTCAGTTCATTCTACAGAATTCTTTCAGTTTTCAATTCTTTATAATATTGGCAGAAATACACAAACTAACGGGGTACTTGTCAAAATTCACTACAACAGAACACATCGTTCATATAACTGAGGTAATTTATAATGCCTCGGCTAAGCAGCCCTATACTCAAGTCAATTCAAGATGCATTTCAGTGCTATAGAGGATTTTTTAGTATCTGTCTATATTTCTGAGATGAGGTGTTATGTACACTATTTACATTATTCGGACTATTGTCCTCATCTTTGTCGCCATACTTATTACAATGTTTCGGCCGTTTTACGCTCCGGCCTTCTTCAGGAAGTTGGAATGTCGAAATGAACCCTTTTTTTCGTTCACTGGGGTAGACTGTTCTAGTTCCACGTGCCATGTCTAATGGATGTCAGTTATCTGTTATCTCCTGTTAATTCCCCACTCAAAGTTCTCCACTGACTTAACCGGGTATTGAACGCACAGTCTTTGGATCTAACCAACGCCTTTATCCACTGTGCCATGTATCCCTGACAACAAGTCTGTATGAATTGCTGGGTATTATAAACCTAATGTCTTCAGCAACCATTTTTACCAGTGCTCATATTGCAATTTTTGCTGTTTGCGAAAGATAAATGATTCGATGTATGAATATATTCGCAACAATATTTGTCGGGATATTGCTCTGGATTGAGAATTAAACTGAGGTTCCTGTTACTCTAGGTAATCATTTCATTTCGCAGATATCTTACCCGAGTAAGACCCCCCCCCTATAAAGGAAAACATGTCGAAAGACAGTGTGTACGCCATCCCATGCAGCTGCGGAAAAGATATAATGGGGAGAGAGGCCGCCCCCTTAAGGTAACGCTTCTAGAACACCAGAAAGCTGTAACACGAGGAGACGTGGAAAAACCAGGCATGACTGACCCCATATTGCGGGAAAAGGAAGATCACCGCCCTCTGTGGGATCAGATTGAGATCATAGACAAAGAACATCATTGGAAATTCATAAAGAATCAGCATATATGCTAGGCCACAAAAATCTCCTGATCCAACTAAGCATAGAAATGAGTACAATATGGAAACCAGTAATAAGGAGTGCCAGAAAAAAGCGATAATAACAAAAAGAAATTGCAATATGAGCTCTAGAAAAAAAATGTAATGGTAACAGCAAAAAATTTGCAATATTAACACTGATAAAAAACGGTTGCTGAAAACACTAGGTTTATAATATCCAGAAATGCATACACAGGTGTCCTCAAGGACACCTTGTACAGTGGATAAAAGCCGTTAGTTAGATCCAGTGACATAACCCAAAAAGTGTGACTTCAATACCGAGTTAAGGCTGTGGAGAACTTGGAGAGGGCAATTAACAGAAGATAACTGATGACTGACATCCATTAGACATGGCACTTGGAACTACAAGAGTCTACCCCAGCGAGCGAAATAAAGGCTTCAGTCCGACATTCTAACCACCTGGAACGTTGTGATAAATATGGCAACAAAGATGAGGACAATATTCCGAATAATGTTAATAATGTAAATAGTGTACACAATACCCCATCTCAGAAATATAGACAGATACTAATCATTTCATGGTTTGACTTTTGAAATAACTAAATGTAACACTAAGTTCTATTATATATCTCGGACTTATCACCTCTGGAAATGTCTTCCTTTTTCTTCCAAGTTGACATCAAATCGCGGTTGCAATCTTCCTGAACATTGTTCTTTTATTATCCTGTCTCCTCGCTAAGAGCTTCGCACCCAGTAAACTTCTTGCTTGTTAGTGTCATTTCAAGTTTACTTGGGTGAAATGATTTTAAATCATAAGAGGTTAGCCGAAAAGTTATATAACGCATACACGTTTCATGCTAAACGCAGTTGTCCGGTTATATTTCTTACCATTGCGTTTAGCATGAAACAGACTGTCACCTCTGGGTGTTGGTTTCAATGTGTACTTTTATGTTTATATACACTATTAATGAACAAGCATGATATATATATATATATATATATATATATATATATATATATATATATATATATATATATATATATATATATCCATGCATGTGTATGATGATAGGAGAATGTATATGCGTATTTATTAACTCATCTTCTAACTATGTATAGCATGTGTATCATCGCGTCAATATATATATATATATATATATATATATATATATATATATATATATATATATGTGTGTGTGTGTGTGTGTGTGTGGTTGTGTGTCTATGTGTATTTATGTGTGTGTATTAATTAAGTTGGATGATGAACTTAGGTTTATTACTACTATTTCTCTGTAACAATGCCTATCTATTAGGCATTGTTCAAGCAAAGTAAAAAGAATGCTGAATTCAACAACGTAAAACCTGCTATAGTACAAAAATGTTTATGTACCTGCGCCCTTATTGGCTGGGTAATATCAGTGATTGATATGCTAGTAAAGATTCTGTAGCGAGGCCGTCACCAACAGATTCGGGAGTTATTTTCTTATCAGAACAATCACAGTGAGTTTTCCGAGTTGCCGTAACTTTGTAATCATCATAAGACTGATTCAACTCTTTCTGAATATTCTGCACTCTCCTCAGATTGACACCCAAACATTATGAAATAATTGCATTGAAGCTTCTGGTATGAATGCCAAGCAGTACATCATGTGGTTTACAAATTGTCTGACACAGTGAATTGCATCATGGTGTACTTTTTTTTTCTCACAGATGTTACCCAAATAATCCTACTATAATGTGCAGTTTAACAAAAGCAAAAACAATGTGCATGTATGTGTGAAAGTCAAAATATAAAATAACGACAATGTATCCCTTTGCATCCAGTGTATATATATATATATATATATATATATATATATATATATATATATATATATATATATATATATACATACTTCCACAGGAAAAGGAGGTTGATTCGTCTCTTCCCTTTCTTGATGTGTTTTTGCCCCATGAAATGTAAAATTAATTTAATTAAAACCCTTACCGATAGGGCTGTTTTGATCTGTTCTGAAATTAAGTTGGATGATGAACTTAGGTTTATTACTACTACTCTCTGTAAGAATGCCTATCCACTGGGCATTGTTCAAGCAATTATTAAGAATAAAATTGCTGAATTCAACAATGTTACACCTGTTATAGTAAAAAGATGTCATGTGTACCTTTGCTAAGCAGGTTTCTGTGGCAGTTCGACATTGTTACTTTGTCGCTAACACTTGTGTTGTTTTCTCTGCCAAACCCGACCTTCCGTCTATTATAATAGTCAGTTAATTTTTTTTTTAATGTATTTGTGGTTTGTGCTACACGGGGCGAACGAAAGGTTGAATGCTAGAATAAAGCAACACGTTCAAACGAAAATCCGAAACCTTAAGTATTCTCTTTCAGATACTCTGACCAATACGTATGGGTCTTCCATCGCAGAGCACCTAATAAATAGCCATAATTGTGCTGGCAGTTTGAGTACAGACTCATTTACCATTCTTAGGTCCCATTCGAATTGCGACATCAAAGTCTTGGAGGACATATATATATTTCCATCTAAACATATTTTTTTTATTTTATTTTCCCCAATACACTTTGTCAACTTTTTTTAATGATAATTCAGTTTATAAACATCGATTGATTTCTGTTGAGCGAGGTTCAAAGCCGGTTAACTAACCCGTTTTCCAGTTTTACATTTCATGAATTGTCATCATGAGTGGCAATAATAAAAATATTTTTGTCTATTTATTGCAATTATAAACTCATGTACCCATAATATATATATATATATATATATATATATATATATATATATATATATATATATATATATATATATATATATATATATATATATATATATATATATATGTTTTTATGATCTGTGTACCTTTTGTGAGCGTGAGCGTGTCTCTGTGTTTTATATGAGAATATATATCTCACTAGCTGTCTTCATATATTTCCAAACAGAAAGAATGAACTTCATAGAAACGTTCCTACACACACACACAAATACACATATATATATATATGTGTGTGTGTGTGTGCGTGTGCGTGTGCATGTATGTGTGGATGTATGTGCGCAAAGGCGCTAGTTTCTCTATGTTTGTTCTGATTTGAAAACAGTAAATCGATGTTTGTTAATAGGATTTATTTTTAGGCTTCATAATCTTCAGCTTAGTTATCCTCTTTTCACATTGTTTTGAAAGATGCAGTGAAATATCCTCCGGTAAAAACCTGAGAAGAACAATGTCAGGAAACAAAAAATTAAAAAAAACATTCGCTAAAGTGACAGAACGGGATTGAGTAAAATGAGAAAGGGACCAAGTTGGACATAGAGAGTTATACAAGAAAAAATATAGAAAGATAGGTCTACAGAGTAAAAAAAGCAAACAGTGAGGAGGAGGAAAAATAGAAAGAAAGGGCTACAGAGTAAAAGAGACCAAACAATGAGAAAGGGGAAATGTAGAAAGATAGGTCTACAGATTAAAGAGACCAAACAGTGAGGTGGGGGAAATATAGAAAGATAGGTCTACAGAATAAAAGAGACCAAAAAGTGACGAGGGGGAAATATAGAAAGATAGGTCTAGAGAGTAAAAGAGACATAACAGTGAGGAGGAGAAAATATAGAAAGATAGGTCTACAGATTAAAAGAGACCAAACAGTGAGAAGGGGGAAATATAGAACGATGGGTCTACAGAGTAAAAGAGACCAAATTGTGAGGTGGGGGAAATATAGAAAGATAGGTCTGCAGAGTAAAAGAGACCAAACAGTGAGGAGGAGGAAATATAGAGAATAGGTCTACAGAGTAAAAGAGACCTATCAGTGAGGAGGGCAAATATAGAAAGATGGGTCTACAGAGTAAAAGAGACATAACAGTGAGGAGGGAGAAATATAGAAAGATAGGTCTAGAGAGTAAAATAGACCAAACAGTGAGGAGGGGGAAATATAGAAAGATAGGTCTACAGAGTAAAAGAGACCAAAAAGTGAGGAGGAGGAAATATAGAAAGATAGGTCTACAGAGTAAAAGAGACCAAACAGTGAGGAGAGGGAAATATAGAAAGATAGGTCTACAGAGTAAAAGAGACCAAACACTGAGGAGGGGATATATAGAAAGATAGGTCTATAGAGTAAAAGAGACCAAAGAGTGAGGAGGAGAAAATATAGAAAGATAGGTCTACAGATTAAAAGAGACCAAACAGTGAGGAGTGGGAAATATAGAACGATAGGTCTACAGGGTAAAAGAGACCAAACAGTGAGGAGGGGGAGATACAGAAAGATAGGTCTACAGAGTAAAAAAGACCTAACAGTGAGGAGGAGGAAATATAGAAAGATAGGTCTAAAGATTAAAAGAGACCAAACAGTGAGGAGGGGGAAATACAGAAAGATAGGTCTACAGAGTAAAAGAGACCAAAGAGTGAAGAGGGACAAATATAGGAAGAGAGGTCTACAGATTAAAAGAGACCAAACAGTGAGGAGGTGGAAATATAGAAAGATAGGTCTACAGATTAAAAGAGACCAAACTGTGAGGAGGGAGAAATATAGAAAGATAGATCTACAGAGTAAAAGAGACCTAACAGCGAGGAGGAGAAAATATAGAAAGATAGGTCTACAGATTAAAAGAGACCAAACAGTGAGGAGGGGGGAATATAGAACGATAGGTCTACAGAGTAAAATAGACAAAACAGTGAGGTGGGGGAAATATAGAAAGATAGGTCTGCAGAGTAAGAGAGACCAAACAGTGAGGAGGAGGAAAGATAGAAAGATAGGTCTACAGAGTAAAATAGACCAAACAGTGAGGAGGGGGAAATATAGAAAGATAGTTCTACAGACTTAAAGAGATCAAACAGTGAGGAGGGGGAAATATAGAAAGATAGGTCTAAAGAGTAAAAGAGACCAAACAGTGAGGGGGGGAAATATAGAAAGATACGTCTACAGAGTAAAAGAGACCAAACAGTGAGGAGGGGGAAATATAGAAAGATAGGTCTACAGAGTAAATGGGACAAACAGAGGAGGGGATATATAGAAAGATAAGTCTACAGAGTAAAAGAGACCAAAAAGTGAGGAGGAGAAAATATAGAAAGATAGGTCTACAGAGTTAAAGAGATCAAAGAGTGAGGAGGGGGGAATATAGAAGGATAGGTCTACAGAGTAAAAGAGACCAAACAGTGAGGAGATGGAAATATAGAAAGATAGTTCTACAGACTTAAAGAGATCAAGCAGTGAGAAGGGGGAAATATAGAAAGATAGGTCTACAGAGTAAAGGAGACCAAACTATGAGGAGGGGGAAATATAGAAAGATAGGTCTACAGAATGAAAGAGGCCAAACAGTGAGGAGGTGGAAATATAGAACGATTGGTCTAAGGAGTAAAGGAGACCCAACAGTGAGGAGGTGGAAATATAGAAAGATAGGTCTACAGATTAAAAGAGATCAAATAGTGAGAAGGTGGAAATATAGAAAGATAGGTCTACAGTGTAAAAGAGACCAAAGTGTGAGGAGGGGGAAATATAAACAGATAGCTCTACAGAATAAAAGAGACCAAACAGTGAGGAGGGAGAAATATAGAAGTTAGATCTACAGAGTAAAAGAGACCAAACAGTGAGGAGTGGGAAATATAGAACGATAGGTCTACAGAGTAAAAGAGACCAAACAGTGAGGAGGGGGAAATATAGAAAGATAGGTCTACAGATTAAAAGAGACCAAACAGTGAGGAGGGGGAAATATAGAAAGATAGGTCTACAGAGTAAAAGAGACCAAACAGTGAGAAGGGGGAAATATAGAAAGATCGGTCGACAGAGTAAAAGAGACCAAACAGTGAGGAGGGGAAATATAGAAAGATAGGTGTACACAATAAAAGAAACCAAATGTGAGGAGAGGGAAATAGAGAAAAATAGGTCTACAGAATAAAAGAGACCAAACAGTGAGGAGGGGAAAATATAGAAAGTTAGGTGTACAGAGTAAAATAGACCAAACAGTGAGGAGGGGGAAATATAGACAGATAGGTCTACAGAGTAAAAGAGACCAAACAGTGAGGAGGGGCAAATATAGAAAGATAGGTCTATAGAGTAAAAGAGATCTAACAGTGAGGAGGGGGGAAATATAGAAAGATAGATCTACAGAGTAAAGATGACAAAACTGTGAGGAGGGGGAAATCTAGAAAGATAGGTCTACAGAGTAAAAGAGACCAAACAATGAGGAGGGGGAAATATAGAACTATTGGTCTACAGAATAAATGAGACCAAACAGTGAGGAGGAGAAAATATAGTAAGATAGGTCTACAGAGTAAATGGACCAAACAGTGAGGAGGGGGAAATATAGAACGATAGGTTTACAGAGTAAAAGAGACCAAACAGTGAGGAGGGTGAAATAAAGAACGATAGGTCTACAGAGTAAAGGAGACCAAACAGTGAGAAGGAGGAAATATAGAAAGATAGGTCTACAGATTAAAAGAGATCAAATAGTGAAACGGAGGAAATATAGAAAGATAGGTCTACAGTGTAAAAGAGACCAAAGAGTGAGGAGGTGGAAATATAGAAAGATAGATCTACAGAGTAAAAGAGACCAAACAGTGAGGAGTGGGAATATAGAACGATAGGTCTACAGAGTAAAAGAGACCAAACCGTGTGGAGGGGGAAATATAGAAAGATAGGTCTACAGATTAAAAGAGACCAAACAGTGAGGAGGAGGAAATATAGAAAGATAGGTCTACAGATTAAAAGAGACCAAAAAGTGAGGAGGAGGAAATATAGAAAGATAGGTCTACAGAGTAAAAGAGACCAAACAGTGAGGAGGGGGAAATATAGAAAGATAGGTCTACAGAGTAAAGCAGACCAAACAGTGAGAAGGAGGAAATATAGAAAGATAGGTCTACAGATTAAAAGAGATCAAATAGTGAGAAGGAGGAAATATAGAAAGATAGGTCTACAGTGTAATAGAGACCAAAGTGTGAGGAGGGGGAAATATAGACAGATAGGTCTACAGAGTAAAAGAGACCAAACAGTGCGAAAGGGGAAATATAGAAAGATAGGTCTACAGAGTAAAAGAGACCAAACAGTGAGGAGGGGAAATATAGAAAGATAGGTCTACACAGTAAAAGAGACCAAACAGTGAGGAGAGGTAAATAGGGAAAGATACGTCTACAGAGTAAAAGAGACCAAACAGTGAGGAGGGGGAAATATGGAAAGATAGGTCTACAGAGTAAGAGACCAAACAGTGAGGAGGGGAAAATTTAGAAAGATATGTCTACACAGTAAAAGAGACCAAACAGTGATGAGAGGGAAATAAAGATACGTCTACAGTGTAAAAGAGACCAAACAGTGAGGAGGGGGAAATATAGAAAGTTAGGTCTACAGAGTAAAAGAGACCTAACAGTGACGATGGGGAAATATACAAAGATAGATCTACAGAGTAAAGCAGACCAAACAGTGAGAAGGAGGAAATATAGAAAGATAGGTCTACAGATTAAAAGAGATCAAATAGTGAGAAGGGGGAAATATAGAAAGATAGGTCTACAGTGTAAAAGAGGAGGTATACAGGAGTAAACTGATAAAAAAAATCACTCCAGCTCTTAGTCCAATTCTTTGACAACATAATCCATTATTTATTCAAATTTCTTTATACTTTTTTAGTCTGCGTTTCCTCAAAAATAATTTCTTATTCTACATCTACGATGGGCTTCTTTTATTTGGTTCATGTTGCACAATTTTTGTTTGCGTAATCAGCTGCCAAGTATCTTATTATGAATAGCATGGAAGTAAATACCTCTACTTTGTACAAAGAAAATAATAACTTGTTTTAAAAAATGTCAATTTTCAAGAAAATCATGCTTACCCATTCCTACATAAAATAAAAATTGACATTAAAAACATCAAAATTATAAGGAAATGTGGATTAAACCTGATAAATCTAAAAATAACACACACTTCTCTTTTATAAAGTCAATAATACTTATAAAAAATGATAAAAATATCACTGTTTCTTCAAATAATAATGATGTTGCTAAATTTGCCAATAAATTTTAAACAGACAGAATGGGAAAAAAACTCATTAAATATTCTCATTTCCTATTTAAATATCGCAAACCTAATTTCGACAATAACTTACAATCACGATTAATCAATCCTTCTAAAAATTGAATTAGTTTTCATTTAAAAAGATGAATAATACAAACTATACAAGAAACCTATTTTAGTAATCTTTCGAAATATTCCTCTGATATCATTAATATATTTCCAAAATAGTAAAAATAAAAATTAAACTACTTTCATCCAATTTGACATTATAGATTTCTACCCCTCTATTTTTCCAAATATGTATTAATTAAAAGTTTAAACTTTTTTAAAATCTATATTAACATTATTGATAATCAACTTGAGGTAAACTTAGCGTCTAGACAATATGCAGCAATTCGAATAGTGTTAATGATATCTTTGATATTTCTGTGGGAACATTTGACTCAGTAGTTTTATTTGATGATTCAGTAGTTATTTATATATTAGACACTCCGTAGAATTATTGATCCTAATCAAGTAGAGTTCTACAGAGATGATGGAGTTATCATCCCAAATAGTAATGCTTCTCTATCTTCTAGAATACAGAAAAAAAGATTATTAGAGATTTCCAATTCCTATTTTTTAAAATGGAAATATATTCTAATCTTAAAATAATTAATTGCTTAGACATAACGTTGAATCTATTTAACAACACTTTCAAACCTTTCCATTAAGAAAGCCAAAATTTTCTTTATATTAATGCTAACGCTAATCACCCTATGTCAAATCTCTAACACTGTAAATATTAAAATCAATAGATTATTATCTAACAAGAAAATCTTCTATGATAATAAATTAACTTATAATGAAGTCCTCAAAAGAAGTAACAAGCAAGAATCATGTTAACAGGAATCTTTGAAAAATAATTCAAATAATAAAACAAGAACTGTCATAACAACCATTTAATTTTTTTTTAATAGAAACGCTCTAAAAATTAGTTACTCTTGTACTATAAATACGAACAATATAATTAATGCACATAATAATATGTCATTAAAGAATTTTCATGTCGGTGAAGCACAGGAAAATAAGTCTCCTTGTAATTGTAGAGCTCAATCTAACTACCCCGTTGGAGGTGTGTCTACCTCTGAAAATGTAGTATATGAAGCTATTTTCCCGAAAGAAGATAACACCCAAAAGAAGGTATACATAAGATTATCCACTGAGAGTTGGAAGCAAAGATTTTACAACCACGGGCGCCCCTTCACCAATTCGTCTTTAAGATTCCAACGGCACTATCAAAATATTACTAGAATCTTAAACATGGGGGCCTCCACCCACAAATAAAATGGAGGATCCTCTGTCACTCACAGACTCATAACAACTACAGAAACAAATGCAATCTATGCTTTAAAGAGACAATTATAATGATTAAGTATAGAAATGCCAATGAATTACTGAACCAACGTAATGAGCTAATCTTGAATTGTAGACAGGAAAACCGGTTTAAAATTCCCTAACAACATTCATTTTGAAAATTTATACTTAAAGCGCCGGATTTTTTTGATTTTTTTTACTAACATGTAAACATCATATATTCACGGTTTTATGTATGCGTTCATTATGTTTTTTCTTGCCTACATCTATTACAAATTTAAATTATAAATTTTATTTTCTTTATCTATTAGATTATATTATTATTATTATTATTATTATTATTATTATTATTTAGACATTTATATATGTGTGTTTTGTGTATACATAAAGTAGTTATGTGTATATATGTCTATGTGTATGTACTTGTATGTTCCGTGTATATATATGTGGAGATATGTATGTATATATGTATATATGTATGTATGTTTATAATGTACGTGTGTCTATATATATATATATATATATATATATATATATATATATATATATATATATATATATATATATATTGGTATATGTATGACATATGTGTGTGTATATGTATATGTTATGTGCATTTTTATATTTTAATTACTTAAAATGTTTTTTATTACTTAAATTATTTAAATTAGTTCTTTATTTATATCTTAATTATTTTAATTAACTGATGCATATTTATATAAAATTTTAAATTATTTAATTTAATTTTTTTAATTTTAAGTTATTACATTATATTGATGTCAAATATTATTTTTATTTTATTTATATTTGCACGATTTTTATAATTACTACTATTATTATTATTATTATTATTATTATTATTATTATTATGAATTTGTAATTTTGACGATTATAATACAATGTGAAATTTTCACTGCTTGAAATGATTAGACATTTTCAATATAACTTACCCCATCCTGTTCTTTTGTCGAGTCCCAGAAATAAAAATTATTCTGAGTCAGTTTGTCTGAGATTTCACTCTCGCTAACCTCTCTATGTCCATCTCTCTTTCTCTTCCCTCAATAAACCTTATATTGAAAGCTCTGTCTTTCTCTCCTCCTTGTCTTTCTTTCTCCCTTTTAATATTAAAACTAATTCATCTCTCACTTTTTCCTTCCTCTTCTTCCCTTTTTTGTCCCTTTTTTCCATTTTTCTTTTCTTGTATCTGGATGAATTAAACTCCATTTTTCAATGTATTCTTAGTCTGAATGCTTGAGCAATAGCCCATGAAATAAATTATAACCACATGGTAGATTTTTATGAATGCCTTATTCATTATATAAAGACATTTTTTATGTTTATACATTCTTTTTATAGATACAAATGTTTAAGTAAATTATCTGTTTTATAATAAACAGTATTAATAACATTTACCGAAATTTTCATAGAACATAAATTGATGAGATCACGACGCCAGTCTAGTACTGCACTTAAATTCATAAAGTCTAAGTACCATAGCGAAGCATTCATCAGAATAATTACATATAAAAAATATTATAGAAAAAGGATGGAAAGGCAACATTATCCATTGGAAAGTGACTGAAAACGAAACGCCATTTCAGGGCTAATAATATTGCAGATTTTTCCAAGGAGCTCAAGGTACATAGCAGAAGTACCGGACCATATGTAGCAGCAATATTCTAAACATGGACGAATGGTAGACATAAATATTTGCAAGAAGGGTTGTCCTAATCACATTTTTTAAGCAATTACCCACAAGCAAGGCGGGATGCCACTAGTAAGCAAAGGGTTACACAGAGTGGGAGCGAGAATAAAGAGGCGTGATGGAGGAAAAGACGAAGAGAAGGATATTGAATAGATCGAGGCATCTGGAGATGTCTGTTGACATTACATCTGAACAGCTGGAGATTATAGCTATAAGAGAAACAAGTAATAGGAAGGGAATTCCACAGATAGTAGGTGCGAGACATGATGCTATTGGAGTAGAAGAGACGGCCACATTTAACCTATTCGACAGTGAAAGGGTGGACCGTGCTGCACGCTTGAATTCATACAGTCTGGGAACTAGTGAAAGTAGCTCGTCAGAGCAGTTAACGTGAAAGTATTTGTAGAAAAGGGAAGTGACGGCACGTCTGTGAGAGACCGACTGAAGACAAATTTCCAGATCAGGACCAACCACACTGCATATCCGTTTCTGGATCTTGTCGAGGACCTTAAGGCGAACAGCGGGGGCACCAGACCATATATAGCAGCAGTATTCCATGCAAGGGTGAATTGTTGATTTATAAATTTGAAGGATGGATTCGGGCGAGAAATATTTTTTGGCGCGACACAGGGGACCAACTTTCCTTGCAATGTATGAAGTTATTGATTCAATGTAATTGTTCCACCTCAGGTTAGCGGACAGGGAGAGACCAAGCAGTCGTAAAGAGGTGCTCTCGTGGAGTTGAGCTTTAGACATTCTAATTGATGACAGGGATAGTTTCCTGTGGTGAGTAATAGAGAGAAGTTTTGTTTTAGAGGCATCAAAGTTAACCGGCCAATTTCTGGACCTTTTCGAGACGAACACCAATTTACAGGTTAGTTTTTTGGTTTATGCCAGACTTGCTTAATTGAGGCAGGAGGAAATAGTTGTGTCGTCAGCATAGATGCCTACTTGGGAACTGATGACACCGGGGAGATCGTTAATGAAGATAAGGAACATAGTAGGGCCTTGGAGAACACCTGCGTTCGTGGGAAACAAACTGGAACAGAATCCATTAAGGACGACCTTCATTTAACCGTTTGACAGGAATGATCATATTAAGTCAAATAATCGACCGGAAATACCGTATATTTTTATTCCAATACCTTTCTTATAATTTCATTTCCACAGTTAGCAATAATCTTGAGCCATCATCAATTAAAATAATTAAACTTTTAAACAAAACTGGTCTCATTATTTACATTATTCGGATTATTGTCCTCATCTTTGTCACCATATTTTAAAAAACGTTTCGGCCGTTGTACGCCCGGGCCTTCTTCAGGTGGTTGAATGTCGAACTGAACCCTTTATTTCGCTCAGGGGTAGACTGTTCTAGTTCCACGTGCCATGTTTGATGGATGTCAATTATCAGTTATCTCCTGTTAATTTCCAATGAAGGGTTCTCCACTGCCTTAATGGGTATTGAACTCATACTCTTTGGGTCCTGTCACTGGATCTAACCAACGCGTTTATCCACTGTGCCATGTGAAATCATTTGAGGAATTCCAACCACCTGAAGAAGGCTGGAGCGTACAACGGCCGAAACGTTGTGATAAATATGGCGACAAAGATGAGGACAATAGTCCGAATAATGTAAATAATATTACATAATACCTCATCTCAGAAATATAGACTTCCAAAACTGGTCTCTTTTTTTGGAACATTTTTTTTATTTTAAACCAAAAATTCATGATTTATTTTTAATTTCTTTCCTGAAATTAAATTTTTGTTTTTCTCCTCCTAATTAAATCCAGGGACATGAAGTGGTATGATTATAGCGAGTCAATTGTTAAGCCTGCTGTTAATAAACTTGGTTCATTTTGTCTCGGTAGAAATCTTCGTAGTCAAAATCTAGCTTACATATTTATAAATGTACCATTTGTTCGTGATTGGAATATTACTACTATATCTGGTCTGGTGCTTCTGCCTTGTATTTAGAGATTCTTGACAAAATCCAATGTAGAATCGGCAATGTTATCGGTCGTAACCTGTTATTTCGGCTACGCTCTTTCGCTCACCGACGTAACAATACATCCTGTGCCTTTTCTGAATGTATTTGTAAAGTTATTGTTCTGATCCGATATTCTCACAGTTAAGCACTGTACTAGATTGGCAGCTAGACCTTTGTATTGTAGAGTTAAAATTGCAGATGTAACCATAAGTGATATGCTAACAGTTTTTTTTCTTACACTTCTTCCTGGTAGAACTCTCTTCCGGTTTCTTATTTTACAATCAACTTTGATCTTCGAAAGTGCAAGTGCGCTATCAATAGTCATTTCCTGTCTACTTAACTGTCTCTTCTTTCATTGTTCTGATAATAACGTTATATCTCAGATTCGTTCCAATTCAGTTCCCCTATCGACATCATGCTTTTATTGTCTTCATCGGGCTGAAATGTATAAAAAAACAACTTCATAGTACTTCAAAAGAGAAAACTGTAAGAACATTAGCAAAAAAACTTCATGAAGAAATTATACAATGGTCCCTGATTCTGTCATTCAATGGAACAGTTGTAAAAGTACCTGCGTTGCCCGTCTATACAATATTACAAATAAATTATAGATTTGCAGTCTAAGTAAAGGACATTTGTTGTGATGATCGCCTGATAAATATTGTGGAAATACATTTGAGTCAACAACATACAGACACAATTCCTAGCAGATTGGAATATGGGAGAAATAAGTCCGGAAAGAAACAGGGACAATTAACAATAACGGAAACACAGCAAGGAATAATAAGTCTAGAATTTTACAGATTTTCAAGAAGGAAAATGAAGACTAACAAGAAATCTAGGCGTTGTAAATGATTTATAGTAAACAGTAATTATTTTTTTTATTTTCGCTTAATTGTTGTAAAATATGAGGCGTGATCCTGTCGTGACACTTCGTATAAATTCTGATGTTAAATGAATGAAACAAAATGTGAAATATACGTAAAATGATTAATGAATTCATTATAATGTACTTTTGCTAAAATCAAGGATCGATTGTTAGAAAGCATAAACAAACTGCAATCACATGACAATTCATCAAACTTTCAGTCATTTCGAGAACGAAAAAAAAACCAAACGTATTTAATTATGTATAAATCTTTTTGGAAAGTATATATATATATTATATATATATATATATATATATATAGGAATCATATTTCCATTAATTTTATCTCATATATGTGTGTGCACAGTTAAATGCATATCTTATATGGACACACTCATACACACGTGTGTATATATATATATATATATATATATATATATAAATATATATATATATAGGCGGATAGATAGGTAGATAGATAGATAGATAGATTATTATTATTATTATTATTGATGCATGTTTCGTTAAATAATATAAGTAAGTTTTGTCTATTTATGGAAAGATAAATTCCTTTCATATTGTCGAATAAGATTTTTTAGCGTTACCACTAAAACACGAAAGAAAATCACCATGTTGATACATTTTTTATTATTAATAATGTCAAAACGTTATATTGGCTTTCATATGCCATCACAAGAGATTACAAGTACATAACAATAAATTAAATAATAAGTAAAATAAAATTAACATAATTTTTGTTTTAATATTGGTTATGCGTACATTGAAATGAATGATATTTTGTTTTGTTTTAAAATTGGAAGATTGCCATGCGACGATAAACTAGTGCATATGAAACGCAGGAAACAAATATCGCATTGCGGTTCATGACATCACACATGACCACGTAAGAGTGAAAATAAAGAAAACTGTTAAGTATGTAAATCCGTTGGTATAAACCAATAGCTTCTGTTATCAACTATAATAATTTAATTTTATTTGTGGAGTTTTCATAGTTTATTTTGTTCAGGTTAGGCTTCAACTGTTTTATGTAAATAGCTTCAAGAATTTTTAGTTTTTGTTTATTGTTTTCATGGTTAAGCATACTTGTATCTTCTACAAGGATTTCCGGAATTGTGTATGCGGCGAGCCATGTTGTTTTAAATGCCTAAATATATTGAAATCGTGAAACGAAGACCGATGAAATTAAAATGTAATTTAATTTTGGAGATTGCACACACACACACACACACCAATGTATATATGTATATATATATATATATATATATATATATATATATATATATATATATATATAAATAAGATAATACTCGTTTTGAAAAACCCTCGAATTTTTGATTTGCCAATAATCAAATCAATCTCGAGGGAAAAAAAGGTTTTAAAAAAAACAAAAGAGCTACAAAAATGAAAGCCTGTTGAAAAAAATCGCACAGATACAGGTTTAAAGCCCAAAGAAAAAACCCCGACACGACTAAACAACTAACTAACAAAAGAGCTCAATACAACCGTAGAGCAGACCTAGATAAACCCAGTGAGCCAGTCAAACCTACCCAGTTTTCACCTAAACGGATCGTCAGAGAAAGCCGGCAAGAGTTGGCAAGAGGGCAGAGCTGCATGTCACGGCAAGTCTCGTGGAAAGGGTTAAACAGAGATCGAGAAGGAAAGCCTTACAATCATGATTAATGTGGAAACGCGTAGGAAACTCAACCACTTGTGTGAGCGATTTGAGAGATTGAAAGGTTAAAAGTTTGTATGCCATGAAGGTCAGTTACAGAGTGTTTGAGCCATTTGCTATAGTGGGCATTGAAGTCATCTAACACAAATAGTTTTGCAGATAGATGTAGAGAGATAGCCTTGTCTATATAGTCTTGGGGTGGATGGAGAAAGATAGACAAAAAAATGAAATAGCTTATAGATTTCAGGAGAGATAGACGGAGACACATGTATGAATGGCCTAGACATTCAAGAGAGAGATCCCTAGCCAGTGGGATATGGTCTCAAATATAGACAAACAGCCAGGCCTTGAAATGTGGGTAATCAAAAGGTGCCCCCCAAAAAAAAAAAGGGAACCCAAAAACGGGTATTGCCAGACATGAGCAACTGGCAACACTGCGAGACAGTGACATTGAGCAAGTAAACATTTCGCCATTTAGAATTCAAGATGAAATTCACAGTATCGCTGAGATGTTGCAGCAGTCAATGAGAAATCTCAACAGCAGATTTCAAGAATGCATTCGTACAGGACGTAATTTTTAAAAAATGAAAATTCCATCATTGTTTCTTAAATGACATGTTTTAAGGTTACAATTACCATCACTCTTGGTTTTATTGGATTGTTAAAAAGGTCCCGTTTTTGGGGGGTCAGCCTGTAGGAGAGGAAGGTAACAGGGAATCGAGAAGTCAGAGGAGGGGCTTGATGGATTAAGGTTAGTCTCGCAGAGAGCTAGTATATCAGGAGACTTCTCAACGATGAACGCTTCGACAGTGCAGAAGTTGGTCCGAATGCCACGGATGTTAGAAAAGGAAATGTTAATGGGTTTAGGTGATTTATTTAAAAGCTGGTTTAGTTTACTTCTTTGATTGTTTGAAGTCATAATGGGTAATATTGGTAGTGAAAGTGAGAAAACCTAAATAATAGTAGCTGAATGCTCATTGTATGTGACATGGGCAGAAAGGAGCTGGCTTGAGGTTGCCCACCGGAGGTGCGTGCAGGGACACCCTTCTATACGCGACATGGCACGACAAGCAGCCTGATATTATGCAACTGTTCATCAAAGCAGACTCCCAAGACGCTACGCAAGAGTTAAAACTCCTAACTACCAGTCGGGAACAGCAAACAGGGAACAGGGAACTATGAAGAGACGTTGCCATAGACTGCACATATAACAAGGGATTCACGACAGGGATTCACGACAGCACTAATACAGAGGCCAGGAAAAGATCCGGGACCTCTTTCCTAAACAGGAAACAAGTGATGAGTCCCTATACTTGTTCAAGAGAAGGGGCAGGAATATTGACCGGTTGATATGTAGACCTATCTACTACTATTACACACACGCAAAAACAAATTGCATATATAAAGTTTCAACTTAGTTTGAGTGCCAACATACACTTTGGCGGGAGGGAAGAAAGACTTTACTATGTCTCCCCACTAAGATGAGTTGTGACAAAAGGACAGTTTTAAGTTGGGACCGGGGCGCGTACACTCGGGCTAGGAACATAAATTGCCCGCAGCCCCCGCAACCGTCGGTTGCGCTGGTCTCGGTGCAATGGGAGGGCGCGGCCTCGAGCAGCAGTTCCCCAGGGCTGGGCAGAGCTCAGTATAATTTTCTACAGCTGCGAACCTGTCCTTTCACGGAGTCGCCCCTGTATGCACTCTGCCCAAGAACAGAGACGAAGAAAGACCAAGCCATAACATGGCAGATACACGCAACGGAGTTAACTGTTCGATGCTAGCATGAATCATTTCGAAGAATTCATATTCAAACAAAGAATTCAAACAAAGAATTCAAAATAAGGATTGAAATCAATGAGAGTGGGGGGGGAACTAAAATTCGCATCGGCATCAAAGAACATTATTTTAAACTAAGACAATTCGTAACAGTAATCGAGAATAAATAAATATATAGAATGAACAGGAAGAGAAGAGAATAAAATTGAACGATTGCTTACAAAGAGAATCAAGCTAGCTGACAGGCAACAGAGAAGTTATAGCAAATGCTGTTTGGCCGAATGAAATGGTTATAGTCGTTTTTCTTTACATCATCTCCTGATGGCCATTTGCAAGCGTTCCTATTGTAACTCACCAGGATTAACAATGAGTGCAAAGCTAGCCTGACCATTATTCGAGAGGAAGGAGGAAATACTAAGCCACAACATGGCCGATACACGCGGTTGTGTTAACTGTCCGATGCGAGCATGATTATTTCGAGCTATTCCTATTCAAACAAAGAAAATAATTTATGATTACCCGCTGATGTAAGAAAAAATAACCGAATTTTGAAGGTTTTAAAATAGATTTAAAATATAATTTAATTTAAAAAATCTATTGGTCTTTCCTTTTAACACTAACAAAGAATTTGATGATATAACTCTTTTTAATAAGCTTGGAGCATTTTTCATTATGCACGTCTATCTTTTAGCAAATCTTTGAAGATACACACACACACACACACACACACACACACACACACACACACAGAGTTCTTGAGAAAAGAGATTTCTTTTATTTTTTATTTTAAAACTTTTATTGGTCATGCATATGAGCTAGAGAAAGAGGTACTTGCTTTAATAAAGATCTTTGAAAAAACACAGGGTGTAAGTTAATATATGTGTCATGATTCGATATTTCACTGTCAAAATATTACGCATACGTAAGTTATGTTATATTTTCATAAGTGGAGTATTTTTAAGAACCAAGTTGTGGTGGAAATTGTTTATAAATTGTTAGGTAGTTGTTATTTCTCATATTCATAAATAGTTTTATTCTTAATTTAAAAATTTATAAAATAAGTATAAAAACTAATATATTGATGTGTATATATATATATATATATATATATATATATATATATATATAATATATTTATTTGAAAAAAAATATAGAAAAGGTGTGCTACATTAATGGGATAAGCTGCTCAATATCAGAGATAGAGCGTATGTAGATATAAATATAAAAGTGAATATTGAAGTCAACACTCAGAGGCGACAGGCTGTTTCATGCTAGGCGTTTTTTAATGTTTTATTAACGTAGTGAAAAATTGGTGGGGGATTTGCTTAGGTCGCTTATTTAATAGTTTGTTTGGGTCTGGGAAGATAATTAAAGCTATTTATTTGTCTAATGTTTAGATTGCTTGCCGTAGTCTATTCTGTTATTTTGGCGGGTAGACAGTTTGGCCTGACGATTGTGTCCAGCATGAAACAGCCTGTCACCTCTGAGTGCTGACATCAATGTAGATATTCTTCGCTTCATATCAGGAGATAATTGTCCGGTTCATAATGCTCAAATATTGCTATTTTGCTAGCGTCTGTAAATGCATTACACAAGAGGGTATAGAAGGATAGTTAATATTGTTACAAGCTACAAACGATCATATTTTATGGATAGCTATGATCGCTCATTCCTGAAGAGAATTAGCTCATAAAAAAAGATGTACTGTAGTCTGCTGACACCGTGTACTTAGCATAGTTTGGATGTTAAGTTAAGCTTAATCTCCATTTAGTTGTTCGAATAATCTTGTTTTAAAGTACTCAAAACTACTTGTTGGCAAATTGTTTCTCTGTCTTCCTCCCCACTACTTTCCTGACTCAATGAAGATGTCTATAATGAGGTATGGTGCAATTGTAGCTCAGCTGTCGTGGCAGACAGATGCCGGGGAACTATCCATTTTCGCAAATCTGAAGGGATTAACGCAGGGTTAAGACAGATTTTTTAGTTTCTTTTCATTCTCCTAGGGATAATCGTCTGTTTATTACTTCTCAATTATTCCTCTCTTTCAGAGTATTGCCGTAACAACGCTAATCAATGTTTCAGTCATCACAGTTAGTCTTTCTTTTGGGGTATTTTAGTCTTTCTTTTGGGGTATTTTAGTATTTTACAGTGAGATATTTTGAGGTTATAGCAGCATAATGCAGTCATGTCAATTATGATAAAATCTATGCGCACAAATCTCCAAGTATAATTTCACAAGGTAAAATATATATATATTCATCAAATAAGGACAAGGTATGTCTGTATTTTTGTAGACATTCCTCTATTGACTACAAAGTTAATTGCAGACAGTTCCATGCACTAATAAAATAAGTGCTACGAAAGTGAAATTATTCTCGTGGTAAATTAATGGTAGAAATACAGATGTTGTCAACATTTTGGGTTGTTGTGTTGAACCAGAAAAATCGATTAAACTACACACTTGTTTGTGATCAGGCAAAATGTCATTTTTATGAACTGAAGTTGAGATAGGTTGGCGGTGAAATATTTGCAGGTAATTAGGGCTGATTTTCAAGCAATGATGAACGCATCAAGTGATGTAGTGTTATTGTAACTTGCAATTAAACACGGGTACATGCTGAAGTTAACGCATTTTGCTTTGGAATTCCAAGTCATGATACAAATTTATGAAATCCTGAGAATGTTATACCCAATATAGTGTATATAACCTTATATCAACACTTAATGCTTTCTAGCGCTTTTACTTATATTAAAAAATTTTCATTGAAATTTAAAGCTTCCATGGATAAAGTACTAATCCTATGTTGCCGTAATATTTAAGATTGATTTGATTTTACGGATTATCAACTTTTGTAGGTTATCTAAATCCGAAATTGATTTTAAGATTGTAAGAATAATTAATTGTAGTAGTGTGAATAGGGGATTAACTATTTTTGGAAAATAATAATGATTTAAAGACACTAGACCTACACTTTAACCCATAGCTGTTGGAAGAAGAGATGGATTCATATTTTCTCATGGGCGTAACTGAATGAAACCAACCTACTGGAATTCGAAATCTGCTTCCTTAATTCGCATTCTATGCCTTTATCTATTAAGCCACCCAAATAGCTAAGGTAATCCCATGCGGTCACTGACCAGGCGTTTAACTTGGGTAATCGAACGAGAACCGGTTTTTCAGTGTGTTACGGACCTAAGCCAATGTTTTTTAAATTCTCCGATATAAACCGATGTTGGTTTTACACTCGGAATCCGCTCGCTTTATGAATTGACAGAAATAATTAAAAAGGCTCGCCTTTTGAAAATTGAACATGAAGGCTTGGATCTCACAGAAATATATAACTATATATCTGAAAAGAATGCATCAATGAAACTAGAGTCTAGACAAAAACGCTCTTTACAAAATAAGTCAAGGAAACCTGATCTAGAAACTGATTTCTTACAAAGAAATAGATATTCTATACATACGTACCTATCCTAAAAATCTCATTGGCATTAAAACATTAAACCGATTCTTACAAACAAAATATTTTAAGATGTTGGATATCTCTTGAAAGCTTTGCCTCGTCAAGGTAACATATAAACAAAATCGCCGGTGGCAATTCCTGCTTTGCTGATAATAGCTGAGACTTCTTCAACGGGTCCATATTGGGCGAAAAAGGCCCCCGCCCTATCTTCTGTAATGTCGACGGGGACTCCATGAACCGTTATTTTCGTTCGTCTAGCCCCCATATATTCAGTCTGTAAACGGACTGAATTCATTGTCAAGGTGCTTGCAGCCAACCTTTTAGCTTCTTCTGTTGCCAGAAGAATGTTCTGTAATGCGTTGGATCTTCTTGAAAACTTTGATTGTCAAGGTAGCATACAAAACGAAATCGCCGGTGGCAATTCCCGCTTTGCTTTGCTTATTATAGCAGAATCTTCAACGGGTCCAAATTGGGCGAAAAAAGGTACCCAGCCTATACTCACTAATGTCGACGATGACTCCATGTACTGTAATTTTCGTCCGTCTAGTTCCCTTATACTCCGTTTGCAAACGGACTGTGTTTGTGGTCAGCGTGCTTCCTGCAAACCTTCTAAGAATATTCCATAATGCATTGGACCTTCTTGCTAAAAGTTTTGTTCCTATCTGCAGACTTTTCAGGACCTCTTCCATTGTTTCCCTGCTGACGCCGATAAGCTTCCGCGTTCCTACATCGGTAGTCAGCAGGGAGATGGTTCGAGTTTTAACAGCATCGATTGCCTCCGGATCTTTGGCATTAATATATTTATCATTCTTGTTCCTCAGACCGTTGTAATATTCTGAGTCTTTTTTGGTTCTCTTTTTAGCCCAGGCCGTTTTTTTTTTCGGTGATGCTAAATTTGCTTCTTGCCCCGGCCATGACGGCGAGGCCAAAATAAATAAACGTTTGCCTCTCTTTTTTTTTATTTTAACTTAACTGAATAGAATCTTGCGACTTAGAAGTCAGGGTAAGGTAATAACTCAAAATTTCAAATTTGACAAAACAAAATAAACGTCAAAAAAACGAAAGATATGTCCAAAATAAATTTAAAATTTCAAACTTGGCAAAACCAAATAAACATCGAAAAAGAAAGAAATGTACAAAATAAAATTGAATGTTCACACAAACGAAAAATAAACGCGAATATGTTAAAAGAAAAAGGAAAAATCAAAGTAAAGAACCTGAAAGTCAAAAATTTCAAAACTTACACAAAATAACAGAAAGAAAAAACGAAAATAAAAGGCTTAAATTAACGATAATCAAAAGTTCTTTCAAATTCTCGCCCGGAAAAACTTAGCCGGACAAACGTAAACCTCGACTTCGTCAGACTTCAATAAATGAAAATGACTCGTAGACAAACGAGCCGGACTAAAATTAACCACACATTTCTTGCTATTTATTAAATGCTCAGCAATAGCAGAGCCAGAAGTATTGGTTCGTTGGCTCTTCATGGCAGCTGGATTCAAAATCCTGGGGTAGGAGTAAGTTTTGTTTTATTCTCAAATCCAAACGCTGAGACGTCCTTCTCATGTAGTCAAGTCCAGAACTACACTTATATTGATAAATCACTGAATTAACATGATTAGTGGGGGACGTCCTTGCGAATGGAATAGAAAACAGGACGGGTAACAAATATTACGCCGGAAAATAACAGCTATTGATCAAACGTGAAATTCGTCTAGATAAAATCTTACCATCTGTACCAATATAGGGAAGACGCAGATAAACTGGGCATTTATCAACAAAATGCGGCTTAACCCTATGAAATTTACTAATGACATCATGGGTAATGGAGTCTAAAACATCGAAAGGATATCCGTTTTTTGAAAGTGCCATTTTAACAAACTCAATTTCACCGCAGAGAAGGCCATCAGAACATATCTTAAGTGCTCTATGAGGCCTTAATCAAATTAATCTTTCGTTGTTTGGGACAAAAAGTGTCCCAACACGTGTAAAGTCCCGAGAAAGTAGCCTTCCTAAATACGGAAGTCTCAAACTTGTCACTGAACAAGAACATCCAAAAAGGAAAAACAAAAATTGCTGAGCATTTAATAAATAGCAGGAAATGTGTGGTTGATTTTAGTGCGGACCGTTTTTTGATTTTATCTAGGTCCCATTCCACATTTCTCCTCAAGGTTCTAGAGTCCTTGTATATCAGATCCCGTGAGTCTTCCCTCAGTAAACAGAGGGAATGCTTACTGGCTTTGAATGTTATTGGACTCTAGTTTCTTGAAATTCATTTTTTTCCATTCCATTCGTTAATTTAATTTACACGCTTTTATATTTTCTATTCCCAGAAGAAAATAAACTTTATAATTCCTGGGACGAAACCGGTTGTTCTTTTTTAGTTATTTTAAAAAATGCCATAAAAAGTTTGCCTTTTTCCTAGCTATTAATACATATTCTATTCATAAGAACCTATCCTAAAATTCTCGTTGGCATTAACCCATTGGCGATGATAAGAACCCAAACATGATACAACTGTAAAAGACAATTGGTATTCATTTAAATTATTACTCTGGTTGATCACTTCGTTCACTAAAACTATTTTCAGATATTTTGGAAGGAAGTGCTACTTGAGTCAAAAATTTATTTTCATTTAGCTGCAAGGAATATTGCAGTTATACAAGACGTTTTAATGTCGGTAAAAGCGGCCGGATTCAATATAGTAGATGACATGATGAAATTCATTGTTGATAGGAAAAAATCAACTTTTCTACAGAGAATTTAGCATGCTTGGTCTAAAGACACGACGCACAGATCAAATAATAATGGTAGCTAATATGCTAGCGAGATAATAACAAAAAATACACATTTAACAGAAATCATGATTGAGGTGTGTTTCGAAATAGATCATGACGGACACTAATTTTGAATGAAAAGTCAACGACACTATTGGCAGATAAGTTATTATTATTATTATTATTATTATTATTATTATTATCATCATCACATTATTATTATTATTATTATTATTATCACATTATTATTATCATCATCATTATTATTATGATCATTATTATTATTATCATCATTATTACCATTATTATTATCATCATTATTACCATCATCATTATTATTATTATCGTCATTATTATCATCATTATTATTATCATCATCATTGTCATCACCATCATCAAAATCATCATCATCATTATTATTATTATACATTTTTACTGAAAAAAATATGATGAAGGCTGCCTTATTCAAAAAGGCGAGAGGATCAAATATGTGTTCAAACCCAGAATTCTTTTTTTATACTGTATATCTCCGGTGATTCACTCCTCAAGTACAGAGTGCATAGCAGCCGAATAGACATTTAGCCTCGCATCCACTCTTGTCTTTCACATTTGAGGGAAGTCCACATCTATATTCCATGTCTAATCAGAAATATGACAGTAAACTTAAAGTCAGAGACATTTGTGCAATATTTACATCACTGGAACCAGCAGTCAAATTGTATTAACACGCACATACTCACATACGTAAATACATATATCATATACAGTTGCCTCCAAAAGTATTGGAAACGCTAGGTCAGTTATTTTAGCTTTGTTGTTCACTAAGGATATTCGGGTTTATGTTCAAAAGATGAATATGAGACAAGAGTTCAAACTTTCAGCTTTAATTTCATGGTATTTACATTTAGATGTATTAAACAACTTAGGACATACCACCTTTTGTTTTAACACACCATTTTTCAAGGAGGAAAAATATTGGAACCCATGACTGACAGGCTTTCCTTGTCTCCCTTTTAGATTGATTGTTTAAACATTAAATAGCTCTGAATGATTACTAGTCTCTATTTAACAAGAATGCATTTTCTGTCTATATTTCTGCGATGAGGTATTATGTACAGTATTTACATTATACGGACTATTGTCCTGATCTTTATCGCCATATTTATTACAAAGTTTGGGGCCTTCAGTATCTGTCTATATTTCTGAGATGAGGTATTATGTGCATTATTTACATTATTCGGACTATTGTCCTCATCTTTGTTGCCATATTTATCACAACATTTCTGTCGTTGTACGCTCCGGCATTCTTCCGTATCTGTCCATATTTCTGAGATGAGGTATTATGTACACTATTTACATTATTTGGACTATTGTCTTTATCTTTATCGCTATATTTATTACAACGTTTCGGCCGTTGTACGCCCTGGCCTTCTTCAGGTGTTTGGGATGTCGAACGCATTTCTTGTTAAAAAGATTTATAACTATATATCTGAAAAGAATGCATCAATGAAACTAGACTCTCGACAAAAACGCTCTTTATAAAAGCAAAAATATAAAAGCAAAAATATAAAAGCAAAAATATAGAGGTCTTTATCTTTATCGCTATATTTATTACAACGTTTCGGCCGTTGTACGCCCTGGCCTTCTTCAGGTGTTTGGGATGTCGAACGCATTTCTTGTTAAAAAGATTTATAACTATATATCTGAAAAGAATGCATCAATGAAACTAGACTCTCGACAAAAACGCTCTTTATAAAAGAAGTCAAAGTCAATTCCTTACAAAGAATACATATTCCATTCATACGAATTTATCCTAAAAATTTTCGTCGGCATTTACCCATTGACGATGCTAAGATGTAAAACAAAATAACCTCAACCCAAACATGATACAACTGTAAAAGAGAATTGGTATTCATTTAAAGAATGCATTTCTTGTTAAAAAGGTTTTATATTCCGTGTTAGTCCGTTATATCATCCTCGTCGTCATTGTTATATTGGTGTGAGTTCATTTCAAACATCCTCGTCGCCACTTTTATATTCAGTGCTAATAAACACATAACACCATGTGGATACTAGAAGAAGGTTTATTGTACACTAACAAGTACAAGAGGTAATACGGTACAGTTATATACACAGGTCAATCTAGTAGTCTAGCTCTCACACTTCCTCTCCAGTCTCTCGTAGACGGTCGACTTTATAGGTACTTACTACCTATATTGTAATCATTCATGGGGGTGACTGGTTATTCCATTACATCGAAAGGATAGACCGATATGAAGACGAGAGAGTTTATGGGATAACATTATACCATTTTGAAGCTGAGAAAAAAACTTGTCATCTGGGCCATTAGCCTAACAATGTACATAGATAACGCAATAATTTAGAATATCCTGAAAAAGAAACCATTGGTATACTGAGCAGCAGGCATAGAAGAGGTCAGTCGGCCAAGAAAAACAAAAGTAGCTGATGACATTGTGAGAGCTGTGATGAAAGTCCCCAAAACAACAGTCAGTTTCATGACCAACAACCTTCCGAGGTGCCAAGGTGAGGGCTTCACAATCCCCTGTTCGATGAAGACTTTGAGAGCAAAAATATAGAGGTCATATGACAAGATGAAAAACAATCATCGGCAATAAGAATTGAAAGGCTAGTTTGGAATTTGCAAGGAAGCACAGATATGAAAGACTAATGTTTTAGATGAAATATTTATAGACTGATGAGAGAAGATTAATCTCTACCAAAGTGATGCAAAGATCAAAGTGTGGAGAAAGAAACAATCTGCTTATGATCCAAAGCATACAAGCTCATCAGTGAAGTGTAGTAGAAGCAGTGTCTTGGCGTGGGCTTGCAAGGCTGCTACAGAAATGATTTTGTTTCCCAATTTACACAGAAATGATTTCGAACAAATCGGGGTTAGTTTATCAGACAGCAGGACGAAATATACTGACAACACAACATAGGACATCATCAGATTTAAAAGCCGACATTTTTAGACTGACCGAGTCAGTCACCGGATCTTAAGTCAGTAGAGCATATATTTCATTTCCTGATGAGGTGACTGAAGGAAGAAACCCGCCGAAACAAACACGAACTGATAGAGGCTATGTTAAAAATAGGGAAAAACAAACAGTTTGGTGAAGTCGGTGAGTTGCCGGCTCGTTGCTGGTATTACATGAAAGGGTTATGCAATCAGATATTATTTACTTTAACACTATCTGTTCCTTTACTTTTGCTCACCTTAAAAAGGGGTGATCTCATTCAAAACGTGTTACGTCCGCAGCTATTTAACACATCTCATTCTAAATACCAGGAAATAAAAACTGAAAATGTGAACTCTTTTCTTATATTCATCTTTTATATTTTCAATGAATAGCCAAAAAAAAAATGCCATTGCCACTCCATCATTTTCTAAGGAGATATATATATATATATATATATATATATATATATATATATATATATATATGATGAACTCTCCTGTCGGTTTCGACGTATGAGGATCTAACAACTTAATTGATTCAGTTATGAAATTTTGTGCGATAAACTTAAGTGGCATTTAAGACCCGCCAGTGATCTACAACGAAGGCCGCATATGGAGAAAGAGTAAGGATTGTGGGATCAGATCACTGTTAGATTGGTTGACCTTTTAGATCTTGCTCTCTCTTCTTGAAGACGATTCAGACAAGCTGATTGACAACTGCTGAGTCCACAAAAAGACGTTGATCTCCATTCTACCTGCTCCAAGGCTAAGCGCTCGAAGGTGTTATGTGGTTTATTGGCAGTTGACAAGCTGCTCTTCTGCTTGTCTTTCTATCGTAGCACTGATCTAACTGACAATATATATATATATATATATATATATATATATATATATATATATATATGTCTAGTTGTAGAATAAAAGTTTTAATGGTGTTCTGATTTATGACAAAAGCTCAAAAGTACATTACTCATTTCTAATGCTGAAAGTGCCCTCTTCCTTATTGTTTATACATCAATGTCTTTCAGAATTACCATCATATAAACCTCAACTCGAACAGGAAAAGAGAAGAGATGCGTATACTATATTTACGTGTTTTAAGCTTGATCCCCAGACTTCCCAAACAGCTGAGAAAATTAACAGATTAAAAGAATAAAACTCCACTTGTAATCAGACAGTACAACGCTGGTCTCTGAAGTTATCAAGAAATAAAAACTACATACACATATTAGAGTTGAAAAAGCATAAATAACCTTGTAACACATGGAAGAAATTAAATATATATATGTTCATGTTTCTATATTGACTGACTTAAATACTGTTTAAATTCATTAGGAAAAAATAGATCTTTCAACCATCTTCATTTATTTTAAAACTGCGTTAGACAACTCGGATTTCCGAAGATATATAGTCCTCTGGTAGGCGCCTCGAGGCAATGTAATGGTTAGCAAGCTTGTCTCGCTAGAACAATCACAGCAGAGTTGTGAGTTCGATCTTCACTGGGAGTCCCATCTTTCGGTCTTGTGTCACATCTAAGCTACGCTTATATATATGAATATATAATCCCCTGACGGTATCTGTCTATATCACATGGACACATGGCACATGGATAAAGGCGTTAGTTAGATCCAGTGACAGGAGCCAAAGAGTGTGACTTCAATACCCGGTTAAGTCAATGGATAACTTGGAGAGGAGAATTAACAGGAGATACCTGATAACTGACATGCGTTAATCATGGCACGTGGAACTAGAACAGTCTACCCCAGTGAGTCAATTAAAGGGTTCAGTTCGACATTCCAACCACCTGAAAAAGGCCAGAGTGTACAACGCCCGCAACTTTGTGATAAATATGGCAACTCAGACGAGGACAATAGTCCGAATGATGTAAATAATGTACATAATATCTCATTTCAGAAATATAGACAGCATTCCTGTCTTATTTCCTTTTTTATTTTATGTGTATTAACTGAAAAACATTAACAGCAAAAATTGCAATATGAGCACTGAAAAAAAATGGATGCTGATTACATTAATGTTATAATACCCAGAAATTCATACACAGATTTCCTCAAGGACACAGTCTACCCCAGTGAGCGAAATAAAGGGTTCAGTTCGACATTCCAACCACCTGAAGAAGGCCGGTGTGTCCAACGGCCGAAACGCTGTAATAAATATGGCGACAAATAATGTAAATAGTGTAGTTCCCCTGGTGTCTGCCACTCAGTGTAATTGATCTACAACTGCTCCATATCGCGAATCAGGAAAAGCAGTGGGACGGAGCAAAAGAATAAAGTTGGCAACAAGACATTACGAGTATTTTAAAAATGTTAGTGTAAGAAAACAACCCCTCGATGTGTCAAACGAAAGATTAATGTACTTAATCGAACTCTTCGGCAAAAATCAAATAAATTACACATTATAGAAATTCAGACTTTCTGACCTACTCTCATAATCTTCTTTAATGCGTTGTGTTCATTCATATAGTTAGCGATTATGGCTCTCCTAACTTCTTAAAAATACTTTTCCTTTTCCCATCACTGCCAGTCGTTCATGTGCCATCCATTTCCCCTTTTTCTGCTTTGATTTCATTATGCCCGCTGAATGTTAAATTCACCAAGTTCCAGAAATTTCAACTTTCTCTTTAAGCATTATTTTCTCCCACTTTCATTAAACCTTCATCGCTGCTTACATGTTCCGTCAATACCGTTCCCAGCATTCTTATCTGTATAACCACATACTTGTTGTTTCATGTCTCCTCTTACTCTGTCAGGAAATTGATCCACATTCAGTTTCAGTAGGAAAATTGATATTATATTGCATTTCAGCAGTTTTGATTTGTTTTGTTTTGTTTCCAGCAACGTAGTTTTACATTTGAAAAGAATCTTTCGCCATTCCAATATACCTTCTGATTTCAACATTACATTTTTCTTTCGTCTATTATAACACTTCCCTGATTGTAAAGTTTCTGAATATACTTGACTTTAACGGCTATACCTCGCAGCTAATATCTTGTGCTGTCTTCCATACATTGGTTAATATCATGTCAGCCGTATTCTCTGTATATATGTATTTGTATATGTATTTGTATATGTATATAGGCTTTAGATATTGATGATGTTTAACATATTTTCAGTTAATTTCCCGCCAGTGATGTAAAATGGAGAAATATCTTTGCCAGTTTGAAAACTATTGCCAAAAGATAGAATATCGTTTGGAAAGATGAGAAAATGAGAAATTCTTCTTTAGATATGTTATTCCATAATATTAAGGCGACTGATTAATAACAACGATAAATGGAGAATATTTATAATCTGTTAATGCAATTGTAGGGGTATTGACAAACAAAAAGCAACCAAGAGAAAGAACACAAGAAAATAACTTTTTATGACAGGTACAATATTTATATTTATAAATGACAACAGTTTTACAATAATTATTAATATGTGTTACTTCCCTTTGACTGGGTTAAAGTCTTTACTACTAAAACATTTTTTTTACCTGAGCTCACAAAAAATTGAATTAACTTGTCACTCAAAATGTTCACCGAAAGAGAGTTTAAAGAATCCTGTAAAGCTGAAAATGTGTTGAAAAACTTTTAGCTTTAAAGAAGTTGGAGAAGTGAATGTTCCGTAAATGTCTAATTTGTTTTCGTTGCTTGTAGTTGAAAGTATTGTTCGTAATTGTTTGTGATTAAGTTTTGTAAGATTCAATAGCGTGATTTGGATAGTTTTTAGTAAGTTCCAGAAGAAGTTGGTGAGTGAGTTGTTTAGTTGAAATCTTAGGTTGAATTACAGTTATTTCATGTTAAAGAACTTGAGATTCTAACTTTGTACTTCGCTGCAGTAATGATACAAGCGTCGTGAACTCGTTTAGCAAATGCTAGTCGTCGTAAATTCTCACTGATTGGGTTCGCTCGTACATTCAATTTATATGTTTTTTTAATCACGTGACAGGCCCCAAGAAGCATTGTTTTTTCGTCAGATCAAAAACTAGGTTGATGTTATTCAGACGTAGTAGCAAACAGGTTAATTGTATTTTTAATATTTTTTAACCACTCAGAAAGCGTCTGGAGCTTGATATGTTTTGTTTTGCTGATTGAGAACGATACACGAGATAATTTTAATATTTATTGTCCAATGAGAAGTTAAGGTTTTCTGAAAATATGTAAGAAATGTCGACAATTGATGAAAAATTGGTAGCAGGATGCTAAAAAATTAACAGCCTACGATGTAATGGAACTCGTATACTTAGTAAATATACCATGTTAGCTAAAAAATCATTATGGTTTCTGATATCCAATACACTTTTTTGTGATGCTGTAGCACCAATTTACAAGTTTTGAAAAGGATAATCGTCGTCACGACTAACAATAGTCATTAGCTAGAAGTTATTTTTAATCCCGAGAAAGCAGTTAAGTAAAGTTGCCTGTTTAGATATTTCTGAAGGACTTTGGCAACAAGCATAGCATCTGTATGAAAATATTGAACTATTTTTAAGAACATGACTCAGGTTTTAATGTTAAAGCCTTCATTATTTATATTATTGGGACTACTAATAATGTAAATAATGTACATAATACCTCATCTCAGAAATATAGACAGTTAATGTTTTCGTTACGTAACGACTAGTTGTGTTGTGCGAAACTAGCGTTGATCATATATTTACAAGAAAATTGATTCACAAGGCAGTTGTTTCTGAAATTGAATACACTGACTTTTAGTCCCTAAAGGCCTGTTCTTTAGCCAGTCTATATCAATCTTATCTCCCATCAATTATGTTTTGTCTTACTCTTATTACTTTTACTTCTCTCATAAAATAGGATGGTGGTTAACGTAATTGTTATTAACGCGAAAAGTAGAATCAGTGAATCCTATCGAAATTCTAATCTTGTTGCGTTCACTTCACCAATAGAAGTAAATAGGTTCACCTGTCGTTCACTTCACTTTCCTCTCTACTCTTTTCAACAAGAGTAGAGGAGTATCCCTTGTTTCCTGTTCCTGGTAAAGTCTAATTCAGCTGTATACTTTCGACGTCTCCGAATAAAACTGAAATTTTGTTTACTATTTATTTACTTTTTTTCGCTCAATTTGAGAAGATACCTTCGCCTATCGTCCGGTTCACACTCCTTACCGGTCTTTTTAAACAGAAGAAGTTTATACATTGTTTCCTGTCTTGAATTGGGCTACCGGTTCCTTTTTAAGTAGTTTCCTTTTTTCCACTTCCATTAAGCCTTTGTGTCATGTTGGTATTGTCGAATTATTGAGGTTGTGCCTTTTACACTGTATCTTGAGTGGCTCTTCGGCCTTATACAGAGTGGAGATTATTGTAAAAGACCCTAGCTATGGGTTAAATAGCAAGGAATACTTGGATGATAGCCAGTTAATGAGAACGAAATCTCCAAAAACATAGGGAAGAGAACTGAAAATAATAATAATAATAATAATGTTCCCCACTATCACGAAGAGAGATAGATGAGTAAGTGCTTTCAGTTGTGTATTGTTGAATGTATATATTTTCTTACGAACAACCTAAGACCAATAATGTTTTTATGCTGATTGTTTTCCTGGGTTGAACTTGGACAACCCATCCCTGGTTTTAGGCTAGAGTAGGTTTTTGGTTTTGATTTTTTTAGTTTTTCTTTTCTTTTTCTGTAAACTTAGCTAGGGTGTGTTTGCTCATTGGCCCTCTTTTTTTTTCTGTCCCCTTTTCTTTTCCTTTAATTTAATTCCCCATCCCATCCCTCGTTAGCGGGTCAGTGTTTTCAGTTCTCTGGTGGATGCGGTACGCCTTTCGTTTCGAGGGTGTGTTTTTTTTTTTTTTTTTTCGTATTTGTTGTTGGGTCTGAATCAGTGCGTGGTTGTGTTAGTGTTTGGGATGGATGAATGTTTTTTCTATATTTTTAAAGTCCCGTGTCGATTTCGTTCAGTTAATTGATTTTACTGTCACATTTAGGGTTTGTGGGGGGGGTTATTACTAACATGATTTTTTTTAGTTTCATGTAAATAATTTTAAGTCATATTGCATATATTCATTGGGGTTCTTTTACTTGTTCTATTTTATCCCCCCCCCACAGACATTATTTGTACATATGGGGTTAATTAGGATTCTCATTGAGCCAATGAGGTATTTTAGTGGATGTAGTAAGAAAGGTAATTATGAATGTGGTGTTTTGGTGGTAGGATTATTGTTTTGTATGTTTGGGGTCAGTGGTTGTGGCTAGCTAAGTTTAAATTAAGACAAATGATGACCGTCCTATTTCCCCAACCCCTCTTTTGGCCTTGTGCCACATTTTCTGTACATACTTAACGAATATCATGGCCTGACTATTGCATCTAGGATGAAACAGACTGTCGCCTCTAAGTGTTGAATTCTATGTTCACTTTTGCATTTACATACGCTCTATCTCTGATATTGAGCACTTTATCCCATACATATAGCACATCTTAAGACTATATTTTTCATATATATATATATATATATATATATATATATATATATATATATATATATATATATATATATATATGTGTACTCAGAGCAATTTAAAAACTGCATATTTGCCTTTAATATATTATAGTTTTTTTAAAATCTTTTATCAAGTTATATGTTTTCAAACATCTGTATTGGTCAATAATCAATATTTTTTAAAATATTTTCGTATTAATGAAAATACTCGTATATAGGATATTTATATCGATTTCTTCATACCGATGTAGGTATATATTTAAAAATGTCCCATACTTATATATACCATTAAATAAGAAATATTTTAATTTCGAAATAAACGCATACAATTTAATCAGAAATAAGATCAGTGAGTGGGCTCTGCGAAAAAAATAGAAAAAAAACAAAAAAAAAAAAAAAAAACATAACATAAAAAAATAAGCAGACAAACACGATCACCACTGGCTTGAGTATAATCAACGTGTCAAAGCACTGTAATATATTTTTGTAGGTTTCTGTTTAAAATAAACAGTTCCAAAAGAATTTCCCAGGGGTGTATCTGGTTATATATCCTAAAGCAGTAATGTCAAAATATCTGCTGTAGATTTGTCTCCCCGCTTCTTTTTCCTACAGCTTTATTTATTGATTTTTCTGTGTAGACATATCAGTGATAAAATATATTAACATAGGAAGGCGAGAGATTCAAATGTGATAGCGAGTACAAATATACAGCGAAACTAAAAGAAATGAGAAAACAGGAGATGCTATACATTGCAAAGAGAAAAATGTATATCTGCTCTGTTGACCTCAAAGAAGCATATGACCACATCAATAGAACCTTACTCTTCCCCTGAATTTGAAACCACCATCCAAGCGTTGATTCTATTAAATGAATAGATTTGGTAGAGGAACTATATCAGTCCACAGAATCGTGCGACTGATTACAACCCCAATAAAAAAAAAGTCGAAATCTGGAGTAAAACAAAGAGGAAATATTTAATGTTCAGGTTCTCTAGACATGCTACCGTTTTTAAATTTTTGAGGGGTTTAGTTTTTTCTATGGGCGTGGTAAGAGAAATCGTATTCCTTTTTTACATAAATATTTGATATATGTGTGTGTATGTATCATACGCAGACAGTACTGTTTCGCAGCTTATCAGTGCGACTAGACAATGCCTCAAGCCAGAATTGAAACCCAACAAATTCGTTGTCAGTCAGAGTTTCTACCACTGATCTATCTTCATTAGAATGAGTGAATTAGCTAAATCTAGCGTATTGTTTTTACGAATGTAAACAAATACCAATCAGCCGGAGGGCTCTATTCATTATACTAAAGAGGTTTGCATTAACGCAGGTGGGTGTTATTTATAAAATTTAGCTTGTCTCTCAACAACACTCAACTGAAACATATTTTTCAAGCGCTACCTGTCTATATAAATATATACACATACATTTATGTATATTATATATACACACTCAGAAACGCACAAGCACACATACACACACACACAAACATACATATATATATATATATATATATATATATATATATATATATATATATATATATATATATATATATATATATATAAGTTTTTATGGTCCAAGATTTAATGATAGCTAGAAAAATGCAAAATTTATATGGCATTTTTTTTTTAAGCTATAAAAGAACAACCGGTTTCGTCCCAGTCTTATCAATTTTATTTTTCTGGGATATAAGAAAAAATATATAAGCGTGTAAATTAAATTAATATAACGAATGGAAGAAAAAAAAACATGAATTTCAAGAAAAGTAGAGTTTAATAACATTCAAACCCAGTAAGCATTCCCTCTGTTTACAAAGGGAAGACCCACGTGATCTGATATACAAGGACTGTAGAACCTTGAGATGATACAAGGACTGGGACCTAGATAATCGAAAAACAGACCACAGTAAAAATCAAACACATAATTCCTGCTTTTTATTACATGCTCTGCAATAGCAGAGCCAGAAATATTGTATAGTTGGCTTTTTCATGGCATCTGGATTCAAAATCCTGGTTGGTGGGTGGTAAATGTTGTTTTATTCTCAGATCTAAACGCTCTTTTTATAATGTGGTGTCTAAAACTAATCATTAATTGAATGATGGTAAAGAGTGAATAATTATATTGATGTTATCCTTCTCCAATATACATAAGAGACATTAGTATATCCGTCATATAGCAATACCTGAACGTAAGGTAGAATCAGAGTAGCTCAAACAAATGACTGCCAAATATGCATGGTGCCAGAAACTATTTCATGTATAGATATATAGAAATTATCTACAAAAAAGATCTTACGAGGAACACTATGTAGCCGTCATTTGATCTCAGGTAGACTATGACGTGTATTATGTTCGCAATCTACATATCATCACCCACTAGTCTGTCGTATCTACCAAAAGGGGAGATAATCCCTATCTACAATATATTTGATATTTAACTTTAACATATTCCTTATGGACACTACAAAGGATAGGCGAGGATGAAATTCGTAAAAAAAGTTTGGTAAATATCGTTTTAGAATAAGAAATATGAGTCTAAGTAATAAGTTTGATAACGGGTGTGTTGGATTAACAAGGTTCACGAATACTCAAGAATTAGCCACACTGAACAATGTCCGGGATTCTGATGTGAAGTAACGCCTGAGTCCAATTAAGTTTAAAAGCAGATGAAGTTTTTATCGGCACGAATAGATGAACAATTTTTTTTTAATCTATATTTTTCTTCTTCTTTCACGTGAATTATTCTTTCAGATATTGGTTGATCATGACACGCCGCCAATTCCTATTCCTTATACAATTAAGCCATGTTTACCGCTTACCATAACTTCTACTCTGTATTGGCGCCATCCATTTAAGCAGCTTACTCACAGATTCCTTCTATATGTCTTGTTTTGTAAGAGTTTTAGTTTCGTCAAACCCTCTTTTCTCATTATGACCCAGAATTATCCATTGTCTTTTACTAATTCGAAGCCAAAGTTTCTTTTCGTTACCATTAAACTTAAACCTTCCTCAATTCTTACATTTCTGTCTTTCATATTTTCAGTATTACTTGTAACAAGTTTCCTCTTCATTTCTGAGAAAATTGCTCAGCATTAATTAGTATATAGAATAATTGATATTACGTCAGTACTGAGCCATCTTATATTTACTTCCGGTGAAAGCTTTCTCTTTCTAAATTTACTTAGTTTCTGACAGACACCATTCGCTATTCCAATGTGTCTTCGGATATATGCCTCACATTTTCCGTCGTCTACTTGTAAAAAATTGCATTTTTCCATTTACATTGCTCGGACTATCATCCTCATCTTTGTTGTGATATTAATCACAACATTTCAGCCGTTGTACGCTCTGGCCTTCTTCAGGTTTCTGGAATGTCAAACAGAACTCTTTATTTCGCTCGCTATAGTAGACTGTTCTAGTTTCTACGTGCTATGTCTACATGAAACTACATTAATGTGGAACTAGAGAGGGTTGGTGTATCATATATCGGGGGGGGGAGCACAAAACCTATTCTCTTGCCCTGTCCTGAACACTTCTCATTTGATACATGAACCATTCGTTATGTGTGACACACTTTTCAAAAATTCCTTGGCGTGGTTCTTTACCTATTCATGTGCATTACAAACTTTATTATTAATAATAATTAATGTTGTCAGTTATCTCCTGAACAAGAAAGTACTTAATTCACTGATTTTTATTCTTTTCTCACTAATATTTTTTAAAATGATAACTAAAACGTTATTGGGACTCGCTTTTCTTCGCAAAGAAAATTCATATTTTATTAGTGTTTAAGTATTATTATAGGGAGATGAAGAAACGTTCCATGTCTCAAGAAAATTAAGGAAAGTTAAGCACTAAAAATGCAAGCAAATATCTACATATAGAATCACTTATATATAAGATCTGGTATACAGAAGTTGTACATAGAATACACGAACCTGGCTGTTGATGAAAATAATAATATAAAAAGAGTACAGGGTGGGGAAGCAAAATTTACAAAGAAAGTTTACTTGCTTTTTCTCACCAAGTATTACGCCAATTTTTTAAAACCTACCATATATTGATGCCACAACGATATTTAATATTACTATTTATATCTTTTCAGAAACCTTTACCCATATGAGTAATCAGGAAAGCAAACTTGAAAGAATCTGTGATTTGCTAAATGCACTTGTTACTCCAAATTTGAAATGCGAAAGTTTCAGGTGTGTGGAAGAAGTTATTAAAAAAAACGAAGGACACATAGAATAAAACTGTTTAGCATTTTGGGTTAGAAAACATTCAAGATAATCAGTTGGATAACTTTCAAACAATGTCAGAATTTCCATTGATATGCTCAGCCTTGTGTGCTTTTGATCACATGTTAGATGACGTGGCACCCAACGAGCAGAAACCTTTCTCATTCATGCCAAGTTCATTGTGCAAATCATTATCAACTCTCTCTCTCTCTCTCTCTCTCTCTCTCTCTCTCTCTCTCTCTCTCTCGTGGGATATGCTAAAAGCTTTGATCATTCTATTTGTAGTCACTCGCCTGTCATCCATCACCATGAGGTGAACACAATCAATATTTTCCTCGGCAGTGGCAGTTGCATGACGTCCAGAGCGTGGGTCATCTTCAAGACTATTTCTTCTACTCCTCAATTCAGCGGCCCAATTTTGCATTGTTTATAAATCTGGAGCGTCATCCCCTAATGTAGAGACCGTGTCAGCATGGATATCCTTAGCGGGATAAAACCCTTTTTCTGCAGGTACTTGTTAATACCACGATGAAAATATTGTCCATTTTTTAAGAGAAGTCTCCGCTAATTACTTTGAGCGTTTCTTTTGAACAGTCAGATATCAATTCACTTGGACAGGAACAATACAGTTATTAATAAGAAGAGTTGAAATGAATGAATGAATGCAAAATTTCTAAAGCCTAGCATCACTCCGTCATAGTCAGCCTATGTATTTTTCAACCTGCCAAGAGACAATCATGGATCTTTTATGATTAATCAAAAAGAAGCTAAATTTATTGTTGTTATTTTACCGTTAACACATCCACCAGCTGATCTAGAAAAACATAACCTAAGTGTTTTTCTTTATGCCATCAAGTGAACCTAATAAGTTATCTGAAAAGTTCCAAAAACGTTTCTGTCAACTGATAAAAAGCAACTTCTTGAATTGTTTATTTATCTTATTTTATCAACTGCTACTGTTGTCAGTTTAAGAAACTGAAGGAAGCGAAATAGTATTTTCCATTACCTTGTATACGGTCGGCTTTGGAAGAGGTAGACTTTGCCAGTTAGGTTTCCATTATACGTTACTTTATCTCTCATACGTAACCTTACATTTTATTCAATACCAGACTTCATCAATTGCCACCGGACAGTTCTAGTGTATGTGGCTCCGAATCCTAATTGTTATGCAGAAGGAAGATATTCTGTATATCTAATCTACCTGTCAGATTTCTTTTTCACAGATTTGCACATCCCAGGTGAGGCTGGGTCATTCAGGGTTTTAAATTTCGTGTTAATCTCTGATATCAGTTGAAGCGCTAATGTTCACTACCGACTAAATGGTCATCTCTCAGGTCAACCCTGCAAGGCTCGATTTGATTGCAATGTCCATTTTGGTGATTTCTTTGGTGATATATATACTTCAGGTCGATAGGAACCAAAAGATGATTTACATATGATTTCATGATCGAGGGCTTTGAAGGAAGTTAAGCGACACTTTCGTTATTTCACTGAAATACCGCTTAGGTTTTCTTGAATGAATGTATCCTTCATGAAGGAAAAGAATATTCCAGAATTTGAAAATTCTGAAAAGGAATTGACGTGAAACTAATCTTGCGTTTAAGGACAAATCACCTCGGTGCATTCGTCACCTACGGTGCAAAATCTTTGTTAGAATTGTTCACAGCTGCTGGTATAGAAGAATACTGCAGGGATGTGCCAAGAAGACACACCAACGCCTTTGCTGATGTGATGATTTACTGTAGAAACTCAGAAAGTCACTCACGGATTAATTAAAAAAAAAACACGTTCAAGAGAACGTGTTTTTATATCGTAGAACCTGCACAGAAAAGTCATCATCGTGCGAACATATTCAAAAGTTTAGTGTTACAAAAATAATAAAGAAAAACTATTTAATATTCAGATTATAGATGGAAATATTAACGTTGTTTATTTATTTATTAATTGGAGGAACTGAAAAATATAAAATTTCATTTTCATAATAAATATTCTATAATGATTTACTAAAATTTAAATGTAACTACATATACTGTTATACGTTACTGTCCACAGAATAAGACCTTGTTTCTGCTTTGGCAGCAAGTTCATCGGTAAACATTACCAAATTTCATTCACAGTTAGCTGATGTCTTACATATATCAATTCAAATGGGCGTATGAACAGAGTGCGTTCATGTTGTGAAGAAAAATGATCGACCTTCGCTACATTGAAGTGTTGAATATGGACTCTTCTACTGATAATGAAAGTAGTCGCAAGCAGGACACAAGTGTGTCGCCCTAACTACGATAATCCAGAGTATTGTAAAATTAATCCATCGTTCTTTCACTAATCTTCTGTTCCAGTGTATTCTTTGGAAATTTTATTAACCCTAAATACGAGTTAATTCAAGCATTATAACCGTTGCGAAAAATAATAATTTGTTGCGTTACAGTGCAGACCAGACACTAGGCTCCTCGACATGGTGCAGAATCTTCTAGTCAAATACTTGTGGCTTTAAAATTACCCCTTCGGTCAGATCATTATTCACGAGTGGAAAACAAAACAATTTCTAGCAGTAGACCAGAATTTATTCTTGGCTTGTAAAATACAGCTATAAACGAGCAAAGAGGAGATGAGGCGTATTTGTGTGCGAAGTTGAACAGTCTATGAGTGTCTTCCCTATCCGTTCTCCGATGCCAGCTTCGTCTCTCTCTCTCTCTCTCTCTCTCTCTCTCTCTCTCTGTGTATCTTTTCGGGTACTAGTCAGTTTTATAGCTAGCATAATTTTTTCTTCCGTCGTCTTCGTCTAAAAAGCCAATTTATATTCACTCAGAGACTTCCTTTTGTCTGAGCCGCTCATTGAAAGATTCTGATAATCATCAGTCGAAAAATAAATATACCGTATCCATATTTGCAACTGGTCTATCTGTAATTGACTGATATTGCTACAAATTCTAACGTGGTCAACCAAGGATGTGTGTAATGTGCAATATGGAGAGCTGAAAAACTGCGTTAAAACAGTTCTTGGAATAGCAGCAATGACAACAACAAATAACACTACACATATCATCACAACATTGTTTCCCTTACGCCTCATGCGGTCGCGAAGTCCATTGGTAAATTCGTATATAACCTTAAAGAAAGGAATATTGTACAAGTGCAGAGAGTGCAATGAAAGAGCAAAAAAAGAAAAAAAAATGAATGCACCGAATCCGTGTCATGGTTGTGGAGGTCTTCATTTTAAGGCAAATTTCCTATTAAAAATAAAAGGTGGTTCCAAACATATCAAGGCAAAGTGCAAAAAATGTTAATACAATAAAAGTTTGACTACTCAAAAACTGAATGAAGTCCAGAACAGAACATATGTGAAGGTTAAAATGAATCACGTTGAAGTAAAATTCCATCTGGACAGAGGTAGCGACATTAGGATAATTAATGGAAAAATATTGGTGAACCTACATCAGCGAAAAACAAAAAAAGATGCGTGTGAAGTCTCAGGGGAAATTCTTTTTCGAGGCGGAATTGCATGTGTCTCCTGTGCTGATAAAACTAAATCATTCGTATAAATAATACATTGAATTTACTGGCTGCAGACTTGACGGAACTGTTCGGTTTGTGGAATTTACCTGTATATTCGTTCTCTAAAAAGTGAATTGCCCCTCCTATAAAGCAAGCATTGCGACTGAAAGTATTTAAAAGAGATAAAAAAAGATTTTCTTCCAGTGTTCTCCGAAGGGGTTGGGAAATGTATAAAAGTGAAGACATGTTTTCAATTAAAAGAAAAAGGCAGTTCCTATGTTTAAACCTAAACTTAGTGTGCTTTTTGCAGTTGTGGACGCCATTAACATTGAGAAATACAGGTTCAGATACAGTGATGAGAAATACCAATTATTTAGGAATAATATAAATTGCTTGGGACAAATAAGTGATGAAATGGACATAGACCAGACCCCTCAAGGACGAATGCTATAAAAAATTTGCTTACTCTGACAAACAATGCTAATTTACAATCATTTCTAGGGCCCGCCATGTGTCCTTGAGGACATCTGTGTATGAATATCTAGGTATTATAAACCTAATGTCTCAGCAACCATTTTTACCAGTGCTCATATTACATTTTTTTGCTGTTATCATACCATGTTTTTACCAGATCTCAAATTGCAATTTTTGTTATCGATTTTCTCTGGCACTCCTTATTACTGGTTCCCATATTGTATTCATTTCTATGCTTGGTCGAGCATATGTGCTGATTCCTTAAGTTTACAAATTTTCGAACGGTGTTGTTTGTCTATGATCTCAACCTGATAATACATTAAAAATCCATTAAATAATAACATACATTAAAACTCTATCTTTATCATATATATGCATGGCCTGAGGATTGCGCTTAAGCAAAAAATCAAGGTGTAGCCTCTGAGGGTTGATTCAGTTCCCACTTATATGTGTGCGTATACACATGTGTGTAGATAGATAGATAGAAAGATAGATAGATAGATAGATAGATAGATAGATATAATGAACTCTCCCGTCGGTTTCGACGTATGAGGATCTGACAGATTATTGATTCAGTTATGAGATTTTGTACGACAATCTTAAGTGGCATTTAAGACCCGCTAGTGATTTAAAAAAGAGGCCACATATGGAGTAAGTTGAGGATTGTGAGATGAGATCACTGTTAGATTGGCTGACCTTTTAGATCTGGCTCTAGCTTCTTGAAGATGATTCAGACAAGGAAATTAAAAACTGCTGAGTCCACTAAATAGATTGATCTCCATTCTACTGGCTCCAAGGCTAAGCGCTAGAGAGTTGTATGAGGTATATTGACAGCTTGTCTTTGTATCTTAGACATGGGCGTCCTATATTCCTGTAGCCCTGATCTAACTGGCTGTATATTATGATCTTGGTTATCCTGTCATCAGACATTCTGAAGATATGACCAGTCAACCGTAACTTAAACGGTATGATAAGTCTCTATTCCTCCAATATTACAATAGTTGAGGACTTCATACATGTACAATATAGGCCAGCTAGATGTTTTCCATAAAATCTGTCTGCGTGCAATCTGTGGAGGTAAGCTTCAAGATAAGACATTTAATCTAGACCTGTTTAACAGGTGTAATATTGCAGTAATCGAGACTTTTATCATACAGTCTCAGTTACGGTGGACTGGTCATGTCTTGAGACAAGAAATGTCTTTATATATATATATATATATATATATATATATATATATATATATATATATATAAATGAAGGTTTAATTTAATTCAAATAAATTATATCTTGTCATCCATTGATTCCGACTGACATCAAAGCATATATATTCTAATTGCGAATTATAATATATTTTCAGAAAGAAAACAATTACTATGAGAAAATGAAATAATAGAAAAATTCTCCAGAGATTATGGAGACTGGAGATCATTTGATCGAATTAGAATCCCAAAAGCTGATCATATAGATAAACATTAATATAGCTAATCATCACTTTCTGTTGCTTTGTATATTCGCTAAAATTGTGTTTCCTACAGAGCTAACAAAGAAGGAAAACGTTACATTTGTTTTCCCACTCATTTTATCTGCGACACTCATTTGAATTTTTGATTTCTGCTTATATATGCATTACCTCTCTATTGGTTTTGAAAGTATTTTTGTGATTAAAGACGTATTAAACCTCAGGTTAAATCGGTTTATCACAAATGTTTAGTTTACCTCTTTTTCATTGTATTGCAGCATTCAACGTCGAATATTGCTGCCAGGACTTGAACCCGAATCACATAAATCAGGAGGATGTGATTTTTTTACCCAAATCTTTCTTAACAGAATCCCCCGTAATCTTATTTGTAATGGTAATATTATTATTATTGCAAAGAATAAATCAGAAAATAATATGATGCGCGAATTCTAACTAGAGAGCTAGTAACATATTTGATCTCAGTTTAACCCCAGGTTACCAAAGAAAAAATTCACAAGACGTCGTTCATGAATATTTGACTCAAACTGAATGGGTTGGCTGATAGAATCATATCAGCTGAGGACACAAATAACAACTAATATCGAAAATATGTTTATTTGCAAATTTCATCGTGAAAGTAGGCGATGGTAACTCGCTTAACTTATTACAGGGTGTTGCAGCAAAAACCGACACTTGACAAAAAGAAAACGAAATAGGCAATAAAAACAAAAGTTGTATATGCAGAGACCCGACAGTTTATTTAGCAACAGTTAGAGTTACATACTACATTATTTTTCAATGTAACCGCTGCCGGCGGCGACGACCATCGCGAAAGAAGTCACACGCTTTGGCGACGATGTCCTTGTCTATAGCGGCGAACACTTCCACGATGGTAGCCTTCAGAGAGTAGAACGTGTTGTGGGCGTACTTGTTTGTCTTGCCCTTGATCACACCCAGGAAAAATAGTCAATGGTGTTGCAGTTAGGTGAGGATGGCGGCGACAAATCTGGCGGCCAGTGGTGAGGAACATTGTTGAGCAGCCACGCCTTGATCGTCTTGGCCTTGTGTGCAGGAGCGTAGGGGCGTCCGGCGGCGATCTTGTCCATCCACGGGTTCACCAAGCTCCTGAGCACCTCCTGGTAGATCTCAGCGGTGACTCTCAGGCCCTTTTGGAATAAGAACGAAGACATGACTCCCGCCTCGCTGGAGATGACGCCAAAGACCTTAACGGAGGAGGAAAACTCCGTATGCTTCACGTTTACAAATCTCTGTTTCATCGGTGTTTCTCAACCTTTTTTCTTCCTTGTGCTCCATTTTTGGTGTCAAAAATTTCAAGCACAAGTAAAGACAAATAGAAATTCCATGAAACAGGAAAAAACATTTTATTTACAAAAGCAAAATATAGTACGTGTATTTGTATGCAACAGACATTAGTCTGAATTAAAGAGATCGTTGCAATCTTTGATATAGAAATAGCCGATTTTTATCTTCAGTACATGCCGCTTTTAACGTTTGTCGATTCAGCTAACCATAGATTTAAACATGATTCTCGTAAAGTACTGATCAAGAAGATGAGGTTACGATAAGTTCATTATAACTTTGATCCTGAAGGCCATATGTCAGTGGTGTGCATCAGTCACGACAATTGCCATCGAATACATTGTAATTAGTTTTGGCCTCTTATAGTAATCGATCATCAACACCTTTCTACTTATGACTGCGTATTTATGCCACTGCCACAGACGCCATTTTAAATCTTTACAATTACGATCACTGAAGATATGAACAATGTAATATATGTCACATTCTAGCCGTTAGCATATTTCTGTTTACTGTACCGTGTATAATTCTATTCTCACTTTCACTCTATAACGTCGCGAAAGATCATAGTATGTTCCTTTATTTTCTTCCAAGATAATATTCAGTTGGACTAAGTTTTGAAAACCACAGAAACTGACTGATTGCTTAAGCAATTAGCAATTGAATACTATCCAGTGATCATTTTCAGATGTTTCTGACAGCGTGTCAGAATTTTTGCTTTTGATTTTTAATTAATCTAAAATGAAACATATATTCACACATACTTCATACTCGGTTTAGTTTGGTATATCAACCTCAATGGGTTATATAATGCCGACAACATTTTTTATTGCTGGTAATATTTTGTTTTGTCAAAAATCTGTTTCTGGTAATATATTTCCTTCAAAATTGTATTGCTTGTAATAATTTTTACAAAAAAGTATTGATGGTAATAATTAACTATTTGCCCATAGCTGGGACCCTAACAGGTGCTACCACCCCGGGTCAGGATGGACCTGTGAACACCAGCAATTAAGAGGTGGTTCCACGCTCCTCAAAACGTCCTGATCAGAGGTCTTCCTATTGTATGTAATTTAACGTCTTACCCAGGACGAAGTTCATTCTCGGAAAAGGATTTGAATATAACGATACATAGATGATTACTTATCATCTGTGTTATATTTATTAAGATATATAGAAGACATGCAGGATAGATTTATTAAACATTTAGCAAACGAACTGCTAATGATTGCGGTAATTGCTAGAAACTTTGTCCTTCACAAAAGTAACTTTCTGTTCAGTTCTCCATATAATGCCTTGGAGACATCACTGCTGTTACGGCTGCAGTACATGTGGTGCCCCAAGGAATTTAATGTGTTACAATTCTTGTCGCGTTAAATGATATATTTACTCCGTTGAGCTTTGTGTCATAGAACAGTGAAAGAAAACATTGTCATACGAATGTCCCAAGTGGAAAAGCCATCCCTGCTTACAGAATCAGTAATCGAAATCTGGTTTTCATCTGGCACCACTAAGAAATATGTATGTCAACTTTGTGGAATGAATGCTTAGTCAGGTGCAATACCAGAATTAGAAGTTAATCATTCTGAATCAATCTCCCGACAGTCGTAAGAGAGATTATATTACAGTTCACTGCTCCAGGACAAAAGTATAAATATTATTTACGCGGAGTTTGTCGGAGCGATAAACATTATAAGGAGATATGTAATTAAATCAAATTTACAATAAGATCATGAACCCTGGCAAGCTTCTTGAATATAGGCAAATCAGGAAAGACGCCATAATTGTGTGGCACACTGCAAGAAACGAATTCAACTCAATCGTGAAGGTTGTAGGGATACAGAAGTTTTTTTTTAATCTCCATTTTGTGGAGATAAGTTACGTTGGTTACATGGCCCCTCATACAGTGAACAAATCGTTAATTATTTATCAGTTCGTGAACAGCAAACAAAAGGTAAGGTTGATTTCTTTTAGCCTTAGCCTTGTGTTATTTTACGCTTGTTGGTTGTGATCAGACTATTCATCTTTAATTTCATTTGGTTAGTATGATTGTTTTGACTGTTTTAATTTTCTATGATCGTCAAGCATTTTCTGTAATTTCGACTCATAATCGGATTCTTTCCATCATATCTTTCTTCACTTTCGTCCAGTCGCGAATTAATTGATGAGATACTCGATGAATCGTCTCACTGTTTCTCGGGTAGCTTCTTTCGAACAAGCTTGCAGCGTCTGGGCCCAAGAATTACTTTCAAACCCACTCGACACATCAAAACAAAAAAGCTGGGAAAAATAAAATGCGAGGCCAATTTTACTAATTTGAGGCTCTCTCTGGATCAGAGTAGTGGTGCCTGGCTAAACGCAGTTCCCTCTTCATCTACCGGTATCCTTCTATATGATGAGTGCACTCGGGTCGGAGTCGCAATCCGTCTTGGACTCAAATTATGTGACCATCACAGATGCAGATGTGGAGCTTCCATCGATGACTTTGGTTTGCATCCTCTCCCCTGTCGTTGTAGTGCCGGCCGCTTTCCACGGCATGCAGCAATAAACGACATCATCAGAAGAGGTTTGGATGCAGCTGGGTTCCCTTCCCAAATCGAAATCGTAGGCCTCGACCATGATGATGGAAATCGTCTGGATGGCATTACCATTTTCCCTTTTAAAATGGGTAAGTCGTTGTTTTGGGATGCGACCTGTGCGGATATATTTTCAGCCGGTAATTTGATCAGGTCCGCAGGTGAGACGGGGTCCGTCACCCGGGACGCAGCGTTAAAAAAAAAATAGTTAAATATTCATCTCTTGCTGATTGATTTTTTTTTACTCTTGTGGCAGTGGAGGCTTCTGTGATTTTTGGCCATCTTTCGGTGGCGTTCCTTTGGAGGATTGGCGGGATGGCGTCTCGATTACGAATGAGACTCTCGAAACATAGAGGCTCTTGCAGCGTGTCTCACTGGCTATGTTGCGAGGTAATGCTTTCTCCATTATTGCGGCTGGCAGGGGATAGAAAAAAATTTATGGTTACTTTGTTCAAACTTTTTTTTCAATAAAATGTTAATTGCCGATGCTAATGGCTGCTCCGGAATTTTTTTTTTTTTTATATCATGGTATTCTCTTGTTGGCTTAAATCATTTGGGTAAAGCTTGCCCAACATTCGTTGCCATGTAAAGGGAAAGATATTAAATTAGTTCAGTACCGTTCTCTTTTTTTTATTTTCATATTTCTTCATACTTGGCTTAACGTTTGGAAGATCGCCTTTCGCTATTCCAATCCGTCCTTTCTTTTCGGTGTCGCGTTTTCCGTCCTTTTTCAAATCAATTCCTAGATTTCTTTCATATTTTTACGTGCTTGATTTTAGTATTTCCTATTTGTAATTCGCATCTTGAGCGATTCCATTTTCTGAAAAACAATTTATCTTACCTATTTATAACTGATGATTACTACTTTATCGATATATAGAATAAATATTTTCCGAGAAGCAAACAGAATGCCATTGTACGAAATGATTTACCTTTGGCGGTCTTAATTGGTATGTTGCGTGTTTGAAGAATGAAAATGTATAAGAAGTTTGATTGATTTCTGACATAAAGGAAACGTTTAATGTTTTAAGTTCGACAATGTTTCTGCGAGCAATATTTATAGATAAACATGCACACACCCACATATATATTTCTTGTTAAATACGATAAACCAACATGAACAGGAGAGGGTTGCTTATGGGAGAGAATTAATCCATTTTGAAGCTGTGAAAAGAAGAAAAAAGATCAGAGCCATTGGACAAACATTGAGTTAACAGAATAATTTGGAATATCCTCATAAACAAAGAAACTACTGGTGTATTAAGAAGCAGGCATAGAAGAGGTCGGCTAAGAAAAACAAAAGCCGCTGATGACAGAAACATTGCGAGAGCTGTGAGGAAAAAAACCCAAACCAAAAGTCGGTGACATCACTAACAACCTGTAGAGTGCAGGGGCGAATATTTTATAATTCAGCTTTCGAAGAAGATTTCAAGGGCAAATATAGAGGCTGTTTATAAGATGCAAACCATTCATCAGCATTTAGAATCAGTCGGACAAATTGGAATTCATAAGGAAGTACAGAAATGAGCAACAACTGGAAGAAAGTTCTATGGATTGATGAGACCAAGATAATGTGAGACATTTTCATGACGGTCGTCCTCGAGTATAGAATCCAGAGGTTGGCAGTGAATATTTCGGAGACGGTAGGAAATCGTAGTGCAGGTTCGCAGTGGATATCGCAGCAAAGTAGCAGAGCGTGGTTCTTCCGTCTGTCCTGTTCGCCGGACAAGTTGCCTCTGGTAAAACAAAGATGGCTGCCTTTATAAACGACGGATACAGTGTTGGGCGGCTTACGATTGGTCAACCTTCTATTGGTCGACTATAAAGGGAAATAAGTCATTTTGACTCGCTCACTAGTCATATACGGGATAGACCCCAAAAAACCGTAACAGATAAATCTCTATCAAAGTGATGGACAGGTCAAAGTATGGAGGAAGAAAGTATCTGCTTATGATCCAAAGCATCCAATTTCAATGGGCAATGTCTAGGCTTTGATTTCTATGGCTGCTTCTGGAATAGGCTTATTCATATTTATTGATGATGTAATTCATGATGGTAGGAACAGAATGATTTCAGAAGTCTACAGAAACATTTTGTATGCCAATTTACAAAAATATGCTATCAACGCAACAAAGAACTTCATCAGGGAAAGAAAGTCAATCGCCAGAGCATTTATTTCAACACCTGAGAATGACACTGAAGGAACAAAGTCCACGTAACAAACAATAATTGATTGAGACTGTGCTAAAAGTATGAAAATTCGTCAAAAATGAAGAATTGATGTTTGGTGATGAGAAAGAGTTGCAGGTTTCATGCAGTTATTGAAAACAAGGTTTACGCAACTAAATATTTAATGATATTTATTTTAAGACTATCTGTTCCTTTAATTTTGCTCAACTATAAATAGAGTGATCCGTTAAAAAACTGGTATGTCCTAAGTTGTTTAATACATCTAAATAAAATGCCAGGAAATAAAAGATCAGTTTCTGAATTCATGTCTCATATTCATCTTTTGATGTCTTCAGTTAACATCAAAAACAAACAAATTAACCTTGGCATTACAATACTTTTTTGGCGGATAGTAAATATATATATATATATATATATATATATATATATATATATATGATTATTTAGAAAAAATATGATTCCAACGCTACATAAGAGTTTCATGTTTCAAAAACAAGAGTTTGAAAACGTCAATATAATTATTGGAATTAAATTGAATTAAAGTACTAAGCTCTGTTCCATCTTCAAGCGAAATTTTTTGAGAATAGTTATTTATTCGTACGTTTGTACAAAATGTGGCACAAGGCCAAAAAAGGGGGTTGGGGAAAGGACGGTCTTCTTCTGTCTTAATTTTAAACTTAGCTAGTCACAGACACGGACCCAAACATACCAACAATAGAACTGTCACCAAAAAAACACATTCACTCCTACTTTCTTACTGCGTCCACTACAATACCTCAAATTCTCTATGAAATCCTAACTAGTTCCCATATGTACATTTCAAAGTCTGTGGGGGAGGGGAAAAAACAACAATTTAAAAGCGCCAATGATTATTTACAATATGATTTAATACTATTTACACAAAACAAAACAAAATTGGGTTAGTCATAAAAAACCCACAATACCTAAATGTGGCAGAAACATTAGTTAACTGGACGAAATAATTGCTGGATTATAACATTAAAAAAACAAACACGCCCACAAACACGCACTCATTTAGGCACAATAACAACTGACATCACTGACCACCTAACGAGGGAGGGGATGGAGAATTAAACAAAAGAAAAATAGAGACAGAAATAAAAGGGGCCAATGAGCATGCATACCCTAGCTAAGTTAACCAGAAACGGGAAACTAAAGATTCAAACTAAAAATCCTAAACTAGCCTAATATCGGGGCGGGTTGCCTCTGTTCAACCCTGATAGGACAAAATCCTGTACCTAACCGACATCCAAGTGCCACTCTAGGTCAGCCCCTTTCAAACTACACAGTCGCTCAAGATTTACCCAACTTTTGCCGAATTCTGATGAAGAGAGTCGCCGCCTTTCCGTTATAATCTTGACTTTAAGCAGATGCCTAAAGTATAAGAACTTTCCGTGCAACATGCGAACCATGAGGCCTTCAACAAACTTACACAACGGTGCTAGCAACTTGCAATGAAAGAAGACGTGACCTAGAGTCTCGACTTCCCCACTACATCGTCGGCAGTTTGGATATTTCTCCAAGCCCGCTGCGCAAAGCTTTTTGGCGACCCAGAGTGCCCCACGCATCACCAGCCAGGTGAGGGATGCCTCATCGTTATTGAGACATTTCAACCCAGAAGCCGAAGGCCAGATCGAGCGAGCCTCCTGCTTCGTAAGACCGAGCTCGTCAATCAGATCATCATGAACGGCCCCCCTAACTAACACTTGATATAATGCCCTACCAGACAACACCTGGACGTCGGAGAGGCTATCCGATGCCCGTAAGAGGCGCCTCAGAGCAAGACGACATTCATGGTAGAAGGAGCACTCGGCTCGGGGTAAACGGCGGGCCTCCTCCTCGCACGAGTGCACACTTCTCAAGGATGGAAAATTTCTACGGGCGCCTTCCTTCCAGAAGGCACCCTCCTCATCCGGTTCGCGACACAAACGATCTAGGAACCCGATGCGAAGCATATAGAGACGGATCACAATGCTAGGCATACCTAGACCGCCTTCAGATGGATGAAGGCAACAGATCTCCTGAGAGACTTCAGAAGCCTTGCCTCCCCACAAGAAGAAGGAGAACAAGATTTCACTAACACCAGCAAAGTGTCAGACGGAAGTGGAAGCACAGAGAGTCGGTAAAGGAGAATCGGGTAGATATGTGAAATATTGTTTAACCCTTCCCTTTAAGGACAGATTCCTCCGAGACCACAAATTAATTGCGATCTCGGCCTTCCCTTGTACCTCCGACCAATTCATTCCCAACTGGATATCTGGACCGAACCAGACGCCGAGTATACTGACCGGTCCATCCGTCCACTGGAAAGGTCCGGGAAGAGAAACTCCCTTCCACGCGCCAACCGCAAGCCAACAGACTTATCGCGGTTGATCTTGGCCCCTGCCACCATCTTATAACCACTGATTTCTTTGCTGACTTCGTTAATCTCGGCTCTGCTCGGCACAAGAACCGAAACGTCGTCACCATAGGCGGAATACTTGGCCGAGATGGTAGCACCAGACAGGGAAATTCCGCGCAGAACCGGATTCGCCTTTAACTTGCGAAGGAAAGCTTCCAACGCAAGAACGTAAAGCATAGGCGAAAGCGGACAACCCTGACGAATAGATCGAGACAATATGAAAGGTTCCGATCTTATCCCGTTCACTTCCACCAATGCACCGGGAGTCGCATACAGAAGACGGATCCAGGAGTGAAACTCCGGCCCGAAACCGGCAGCCGAAAGAACAGCCTCCAAGAATCGATGGTCAACCCTATCAAAAGCCTTGGACTGATCCGAACTGATCAGCGCGGCTTCACTGTCGACTTTCTCTATGATCAAGCGGACTATATGAAGGCTGTCCTGAATACTCCTGCCCTTCACAGCACAAGTCTGTTCGGAGCCAATCAGACGAGACTGGACAAGCTGCAAACGGTTAGCTAAGATCTTTGCCAAAAACTTTAACTCTGTATTTAACATAGTTAAAGGGCGAAAATTACCTATCCCATCCCCGCCGTTTTTGTCCTTACGCAGCAACTTGATCACACCCCTGGTGAAGCGTTGAGGTATAGACCCCTGCTTCATCCAGATCTGTCACGATCAGAAGGTGACGCACAAGGTCCATCACCCACCAGTGAAAGCAGTAGTCAACATCAGCCAATATCAGAAGTCAGTATTGAATAAGGGTCTCAACTTCGCCACAACCATCAGGCGGGTGCCATACTTGGACATCATTGCCAGAGTCGAGGAGGTGGCCTTGAACATCCCTCAGGCTCAGGCGGATGAACTGAGATGGAAAGTAAAACAGACCTTGGAGAGAACCAAGCCGCTCAGGTCTAACAACAAAACTGGAGAGACTGGCGATTGGATCCCTACAGAGGAACGAAAACATCATCATACTACCGGCTGACAAAGGTAATGCGACTGTAGTGATGGACAAATCAGATTATACAAGAAAACTGGAAGACCTCATTAGCAATGGTAGCTACAGCAAAGTGAAAAAGGATCCTACTATGAAAACGGAACGCAAACTGTCACAGATCCTAATCAAGAACAAGGATCACTTCGCACCTAAGACGTATAGGCAGTTATCGCAGCGTTACACCAAGCTACCTCACATATACGGTCTCCCTAAGATTCACAAAGACGGCATTCCGCTCAGGCCGATTGTTAGTTGCCAAGGTTCTGTGTGCCACCCTCTGAGTTGCTTCCTTGTAGATATAATTGACCCATTGATCGGAAAGTCTCCTTCATATGTCCGAAACTCCGCCCACTTTGTAGAAATAATCAAAGATGCTCCCATCCTATCCAACCAGAGGGTGAGCTTTGACGTGGTGAGTTTGTTCACCAAGGTACCCACGGAGGAGGCACTCTCAGTAGTCAGAGACAGATTGGCCTCTGACTCATCCCTAGAAGAACGGACCGGTATTCCAATAGATAATCTGACTGAGATGTTGACTTTCTGTACACAAAAAACACACTTCGGAATGGAATCACACGTATATCGACAGGAATGGGCTCGCCATTATCACCAGCAATGGCGAATATATACACGGAATACTTTGAGGGAATGGCATTAGAATCTATATCTCTAAAGCCAGCTATATGGTTAAGGTACGTAGATGACACCTTCATACTCTGGCCACACCAGGAAGATGTTTAGGTTCTACTGGACCATGTGAACTCAATAAGACCTTCGATACAGTTCACAATGGACAAAGAGATTAACAACACACTCCCATTCCTGGATGTTCTAATATCTCGAACAGAGCATGGGTTTAAGACATCCGTATACCGTAAACCAACATTCACCGGACAGTACCTCAATTTCAACTCCCACCATCCATACAGCATAAAGAAAGGCATCGTCCGTTGCTTACAACACCGAGCAAAAGTCATAAGTGGCGACCCAGAGACGTTAGATAAGGAATTGGTCAGTTTACGTAGTACCCTGCAATGTAACAAGTACCCTGGGTACATGGCAGCAGCCCCTAAAAACTGGGATAGGCGAGTACAAGAGGAGGAGGATGACAACAACACTCAGAAAACAGTCTGCCTGCCGTATGTGAAGTGGTTATCAGAGAAAATACAAAGGATCTGCGATCCATATAACATCAGGACAACCTTCAAAAGCTTGACGACACTTCGCAGATATCTCTCCCGAGTAAGATATAGAGGAGAACATGACTAAAGACTGTGTGTACGCTATCCCGTGCAGCTACGGTAAGAAATATAAAGGAGAGACAGGCCGCCCTGTCAAGGTAAGGCTTCAAGAACTCCAAAAAGCTGTAACACGAGAGGATGTAGAAAAATCAGGCGTGGCTGACCAAATATGCAGAGAAAAGGGAGATCACCGTCCTCTGTGGGATCAGGTTGAGATTATAGACAAGGAACACAATTGGAAAATTCGTAAACTTAAGGAATCAGCACATATGATAGGCCACAAAATCTCCTGAGCCGACCAAGCATAGAAATGCAATATGGGAACCAGTAATAAGGAGTGCCAGAGAAAAGCGAAAATAACAAAAAAAGTTGCAATATGAGCTCTGGTAAAAAACATGTATTTTATAACAGCAAAAATTGCAATATGAGCACTGGTAAAATGGTTTCTGAGGCATTACTTTTATAATAGCTAGAAATTCATACACAGATGACCTCAAGGACACATGGCACAGTGGATAAAGGCGTTACTTAGATCCTGTGACAGGACGCAATGAGTGTGCGTTGTTGAGGTTAAGGCAGTGGAGAACTTAGAGAGGAAAAAAATCTCCTGAGCTGACCATCCATAGAAATAAATACAATATGGGAAAACCAGTAATAAGGAGTGCTAAAGAAAAAAGGGTTCAATAACAACAAACACACGGTGCAATATGATCTCTGGTAAAAAACATACAAAACCTCAATATAATTATTAAAATTAAATTGAATTAAAGTAACAAGCCCTGTTTCATCCTCAAGCGAAAATTTAGGAATAACCAATCTTGAAATTTACGCATCTTTATAAGCATGTTCATTCGCAAAATTAATTACTATGGAAACGGCTGGGGCGACCATTTTGATAAGGGGCTTAAGAGTTAACTTTTATCCACATAGCAGTCACCTTCAAAAAGAGGTCAGGCCAAGGTAGAGTTGGGGTTTCCATTTTAAAGCCAATGATGACATTCATGTGCGCACATCGTCAGGTCAGTCACGGCGACAGATAGCTTTTGGCACCATAATATATCGTTAAGTGTCTAGAGAGTTTTGTTTTATTTTATTTATTTATTTATTTTCCTAAAGGGTCGTTTCGTACTTAAACTTATTAGACTATGATATTTTTTATGCTAATTATTTAATGCGAAAATGTGTATGCGTAAATTTCAAGATTGGTTATTCCTAAATTTTCGCTTGAGGATGAAACAGGGCTTGCCACTTTAACTCAATTTATTTTTAATAATTATATTGAGGTTTTCGGCTCTCGTTTTTGAAACATGAGAACTCTTATGTAGCGAAGGAATCATATTTTTTTTAAAATAATTATAATATATACATGTGTGTGTAAAACCAATATCAATATAGGCTAATTGAAAGATGGACCAGGAGCGAAAGCCGATATGCCACATTTATCAACAATATGTGATCAAAATCTTTTAAAGCCTTGTCACTCAGCATCAGTCCATTCACAATCCAATGTCTTATTCTCCTGCTTGACAATGGTGAATACCATGGAAGAGAAATGTCTGTTCATTTACATTTGGAACATAGCCAAATGTTAATGATGGTTTTTCACATGTGAATAATGCAGAAAAGAATTAAAAGGAAACTGCCGAAATTTCCTTAGGAAATAAATTTTTATATATATATATACACACACACACACACACACACACACACACATACATATATATATATATATATATATATATATATATATATATATATATATAATATGTGAAAAATATATAGAAAATAAGAAGGAACTGGTTAGGTAAATAATCCAAAGTCCCTTAGTATTTTAGTTATTATTTTTTAAAAATAGTGCTCGATACAAAAGTAGAGCATAAATATAATTATTTATTTAAAAATATGATTCCAAATCGCGACATAAGAAGTCCCATGTTTCAAAACAAGAGCCGAAAACTTCAATAAAATTATTTAAATTAAATTGAGTTAAAATAAGCTCTGTTCCATCTTCAAGCGAAATTTTTTTCGGAATAACGTGTTTCTGAAATTTACGTGTTTTAAAAATTGAAATCAAAATTTCCATGGTAACAGCGAGTTGGGTAGGCGGGTGTTGGGTGTTAATAATAAATGCTGCATTAAATCTGTGGTATACCAATGTACTATATTATCCACTGAGAGCCCTAGCACTAAAAAGATATACATTGGGTCCACGAAGAATGATTTTAAAGATAGATGGAGGCAGCATAAGTGCTCTTTCAATAATATAAACAAAAGAAATCAGACTTCCCTATCTAAATATTTTTGGCATCTGAAGGAATCAAATAGGACACCTAAAATTAAATGGAAAATTATTAACAAGGCTAGAACATGTAAAACTTGGGATGATCCATGAGAAATTGCAGAAAATTAATTAATTTCTAAATAATAATAATCTATTAAACAATAGACACGAGTTAACGGTTTTTTGTAGGCATCATCAGATTTTTGGTTTGAATTATTAGCTAAAAACTAGCATACAATATAATAACTTGTTTAATCCATAGCCCACTCATCAGATTCATGGTTTGAATAATTAACTAAAAGCATGCATACAATATAACACCCTTCATAATCCATAGCCCAAGTAAATAGTTTAAATACCCTAAAAAAAGATAACCCTTTATGAAGTCGTCAAAAAACAAACGTTACGAAAGTTTTTTTATATGCACAAATCCCTTTCATAAAAAAATAAAATAAAGAAATAAAGAAATCTCCATAGACATGCAAAGTAGACGAGGGTTAATACATCTTCCGTTTCAAATTTAGACACCCCCACCCTTCCCTAACTTGACATCTACGAAAGTAACTCTATACTGATACTTATTATTAACACCCAACACCCGCCTACCCAACTTAAACAATTCGCCCTAGCTGTTACCATGGAAATTTTGATTTCAATTTTTAAAACACGTAAATTTCAGAAACACGTTATTCCGAAAAAAATTTCGCTTGAAGATGGAACAGAGCTTATTTTAACCCAATTTAATTTAAATAATTATATTGAAGTTTTCGGCTCTTGTTTTGAAACATGGGACTTCTAATGTCGCGATTTGGAATCATATTTTTAAATAAATAATTATATATATATATATATATATATATATATATATATATATGTTAAGACATTTTTTATGTTTATAATCTTTTTTATAGTTACAAATATTTAAGTAAATGTTCTGTTTTATAATAAACAGTATTAATGACATTTGCCGTTCTGAATGTCCAAAAAATTTTCATAGAAAATATTCGTCCTCCGACAAGAAATCAAACCTTTATCCTGTAGAGAATCGTCATTTAGCCTGATGTGCTCTTAATCGATCGAGCCACAGAGAATCGTGCGATTAACAATGTCGAATTTACTGCCTTTCAACTTCAATCTTCCATGAATCTCTCACATACATTCATTTCTGCTCAAAGCGTATCCAAATGTTATAAATACTGTTTATTATAAAACAGAGCATTTACTTAATTATTTGTATCTATAAAAAACATCATAAACATAAAAAATGTCTTAAAATAATCGTCGGATATTTGTATTAATGTGTGACGTCATTTGTTTACATAAAAATGTCTTAAAATAATTATCGGAATTTCTCCATTTGATATATATATATATATATATATATATATATATATATATATATATATATATTAAACTTCATATTTTCATGTTCTCTCATTGCATTCTAATTTTGTGTAAATAGTAGAGACCCTGTAACCTGTGGCCTTGTTTCCAACCAGTCTAGGTGAAGACCAACTTAATTCAAACCAGCTCTTACCTTGACATATCTCTTAGTGCTTCTACGAACCTAATGAGTCACGGGACTTGTGATATCATGTCATCAAACCTGAATATTGTCTGTATGGCTGAATTGACTCTTCCCGTCCATAACCTATAATTTATTCTCTTGTTTAGTAAAAGTAGCCGAGCTGCTAATAAAATAGCTTCTGACCTTAAAATGCTTACGAAGCAGAGCAATAACATGAAACTTTCCTTATATAAAAAAGTAGACTTTTTAACATCTAACAAATTTGCTTAACGGTAACGAAACAATGGATGTAAGCGCAGTCATATGTTAGGAATTTCAATATTTTCGTCATCATTATGTGTCTACTCGCCAGATTTTAAGAAGACAGATATTAATCCATGAAATGACGTGTACTGAAAACATCACGATTCGACTCAGTATCCGAAATGTGACCACAAGTAACAAACATCAGAATCTCTGGTATCTGACTATATTTCTGAGATGAGGTATTATGTACACTATGACTATTGTCCTCATCTTTGTCGCCATATTTATTACAAAGTTTCGGCCGTTGTACGCTCCGGCCTTCTTCAAAGACACATGGAACAGTGGATAAAGGCGTTGGTTAGATCCAGTGACAGGACCCAAAGAATGTGAGTTCAATACCCGGTTAAGGCAGTCGAGAACTTGGAGAGAGAAATTAACAGGAGATAACTGATAATCTAACATCCACTAATCATGGCACGTGGAACTAGAACAGTCTACCCCAGTGAGCGAAATATGGGGTTCAGTTCGACATTCCAACCACCTGATGAGGCAGGAGCGTACAACGGCCGAAACGTTGTAATAAATATGGCGACAAAATGAGGACAATAGCTCGAAATAGTGTATTAGAATCTCTTTTGTAATCTTTTCTTTGTTTGGCTGACGATTCGGCTATCACGTCATAGGTGAAAGTGGATAATGATCACAAATCCCATTAGCCGTGACAGTGACACTAAAATAATTTTACCATCTGCTACCATAAAAACACCTAAAAGCAGTCGTCCATTTTCACTTAAAACAGGTGGGTTTAAAATGTCTAAAGGTCACACTCTATCTCCTAGAAATGGACGCCCATTAGCTTTGCACTCACAATCAATCTCTTAACTGAAAGGAAATATTTATTGAACAAGAAGCAGCTACATTTATACAGGGTGTTGCAGCAAAATCCGACTTTTCGTTTTATTGCCAATTTCGTTTCGTTTTGTCAAGTGTCGGATTTTGCTGAAACACCCTGTATGTATAACTTCGATGAATTCACACACACACACACACACACACACACACACACACACACACACACATATATATATATATATATATGACTGTTATAAATATATGCATAAAAATATGCATCATCTAAATGCATATATATAGATGTAATACGTGAATGAATGTATATATTTACAGATGTATTACATTAATGAATATATATGTAATAAATATGTACATATATATTCATTGAAGTAACACATGCATAAATACATATATAATAAAATATAATTAATCGAGGCCAAGACCAACAAGCACGCCTACCAAACGCCGCTATGCACATGGTCGCCAAGGCGTGTGACTCATTTCGCCCCCGCCTTGAGATGGTCGTCGCCGCCAGCGGCGGTTACATTGAAAAATAATGTAGTATGTAACTCTAACTCTTGCTAAATAAACTGTCGGGTCTCTGCATATACAACTTTTGTTTTTATTGCCTCTTCGCTTTTCTTTTTGTCAAGTGTCGGATTTTGTTGTAACACCCTGTATATTCTAGAAATTGATAGCATTTATTTTACTAGAAATGTGGTTCTACAGAAAGATATTGAGAATAACATGAAATGAATAGTGAGCAACGACGTAGTTTTTGAGTAAATTCAAACAAAAAGAACGCATATATAACATCTGAAAGCGACAGGTGAAATTTCAAGAGCATATAATGAGCAAATAGGCCTTAGAAAACAAGAAAAATTGAAGACAAGACTGACAGGGGAAAACAACGCATAACATACCTAACGAGCTTATGTAAATGGATTTCAGAATAGGTTTTAGGAGAGACGGCAATATTTACTAAGAGCTTCAGAAAACAAGAAATTGTGGAGAGCCATGATCGCCACCGGCTTGAAGTCACAAGGCATATAGGAGAAGATGATGTAACACTGTAGGTTGGTAAATGTTAGTTAACTAGCTGGAGAACTGGAATAGTTTCAATCCATCTTTCTATAGCGACGGCATCGCCTTGTTTTCGTTGCCCTTTGCTTGACCTTTTAAAAATGTATGGAAAACTCTTGACACACCTACCAACCCAAGCAAGGCGCAGGGAATTAGTGAAAGTGAAATAGAATGAGAAGACGAAGAATAGGCAGGATTTCGAAAAGGCCAAAAAAGAAACAGAAATAGTCTGAGATTCGACTGAGTCAACCTCTGCCCGAAGACAGAGGTCTTGTCAATCGCAAGCCAGACAGTAAACTGCCTGGCTGGAAACTGCTATTTACCCATGCCTCCCAACTGTGAACGGATGTGACACAAGGCCAGGCTTAACCACTGGTTCAAAATTTGCCCATTTCCCACACTTGAGCAGAACTTTGCAGGGTACCTCGACAGAGCCTCGACTGAGTCATCCTGTGCCCGAAGACAGAGATCTTGTCAGTCGTGAACCAGGCAGAGAACTGCCTGGGTCGACATAACTACCAATCTTCCGTCTGAGCTGGAGCTTTTTTATAGTAATGCACGGGTTCATATCGTCACCGGGTGTCTACTATTTACAACACAACGGTTTATAAGGGATTAGAAATATCCTTTGACTTATTCGAACAATTCTCTCACTTTTGTGTGTTAGATATGTTACTGTAAATATAACTTCTGGCAATTTTCATGTGTTCATTATCTATGTGTTCTGGTTATCTTAGAAGTAATGGATGTAGGCATTGCCTAATGAACTGTTGACCTATAGTAGGCGTAAGTTCCATCCTTGTATCATTCAGATAATATAAACTGGTTTAGCAGAAACAATCAGGAACTGTTCTCATAAAGATATTAATAAAATAATCAAGAAATATGTCCAAACATTTGAATTCAAATAAGGAAATTGTGTCCCTTTCTCGAGCTTCATTTATTTACATTCTCATCTGAAGATAACGACTTGCAAAATAACATAACTAAGCATTGCGTGACTCCACCAATAAATGTTTGACTTTATCCTTGCAATTATCTTCTCTGCAAAGAGAATGCATTTTCATGTATCCAATCTTCTGACGCCAAACAGTAAGTATTTTACCTGGTCGGTTAGCGATTAATTCAGTTGATCGTTGCTATGTACCAATTAAACACCGAGTTCAAATTGACGCCACGTATCGCAAAATTAAATTTCAACACATTTGGTTCATACATCAAATGTCAGCTATTTCACTGCGATGAACTCAAGCAGGTTCACTGAAATCAGTATATCTATGCCAACGCAAATCGATTAATATGTTTGTCTTTTGAATAAATGAGGAAATTTGCAACAGGTCACAAACATACACACTCAAACCTCAGTGATTTTTTAAGCATAGCTTAAATGTGGCACACGGCCGAAAGTATTGGGCACCCAGTGAGTATCGAACTCACTACTCAGTCGTAATTGTTCTCGCCAGACAAGATTGCTAACCATTAACACCGCCTCGGGGTACTCAAACAGTTTAAATGGCCTCGGTGGGGAATCGAACCCCGGCCTCCCGCGTAACAGGCGGGAATACATACCACTAAATTAAGTGATATCCATTGTAGCTTTTTCTGCTGTTGAAAGTCCTGATGTAATAAGCTTTTGTAATCTGTTACCGTTCTTTGTGATTGTGTAGCGCCAGTTTACAAGAATCGAATAAGGATGGACGTCGTCAAGATGTACAGGCTTCGGGTGGCCAGAGCAGTTTTAACTCATTGATCTGCAAATCTAGTTTTATACAGTTAGCAGTTTCGAATTATTTGGCGTCATACATAGAATACATATGAACCTCTTGATCTCACGAGGTTATTTAATAACATGACTCGAAAACCCCGGGTGATATTTCGTTTTTTTTCTTTGTTTTTTTTTTTTGTGTTTTTTTGCAATTTGCGGTGTTTTTATAACTGACCCGGTGTGTATTTAATGTGTTTAGTATTTTAATGAAGAAATGATAAAATAATATAATGAAAATGAGAGACATTACTGTCCTTTAAGTAATTGTGTGTGTGTGTATATATATATATATATATATATATATATATATATATATATATATATATATATACATATAAAAGTGAACATTGAAGTCAACACTTAGAGGCGTCAGTTTGTTGCTAGACGCAATTGGTGGCCTGACGATTGCATCTAGCATGAAACAGACTGTCGCCCCGAAGTCTTGACTTCAATGTTCACTTTTATATTTATACACGCTCTAGCTCTGATATTGAGTAATTTATTCCATAAGCATAGCACACTTTAAGACTATATTTCTTCACAGACACACGCACTCACACATATATATATATATATACTATTTACATTATTCGGACTATTGTCCTCAACTTTGTCGCCATATTTATTACTATTCTAGTTCCAGGTGCCATGTTTAATGGATATCAGTTATCAGTTATCTCATGTTAATTTCCCTCTGAAAGTTCTCCATTGGTTTAACCGGGTATTGAACTCACACTCTGTGGGTCTTGAAACTGAATCTAACTAACGCCTTTATCCACTGTGCCATGGCACGGTAGATAAAGGCGTTGGTTAAATGAGGACACATGGGGCATGGACATGGCTCGTGGAACTAGCACAGTCTACCTCAATGAGCGAAAGAAAGGGTGCAGTTCGACATTCCAACCACCTGAAGAAGGCCGAAGCGTACAACGGCCGAAACGTTGTAATAAATATGACAAAGATGAGGAAAATAGTCCGAATAATGTAAGTAGTGTACATAATACCTCATCTCAGAAAATAATATATATATATATATATATATATATATATATATATATATATATATATATATATTGTCATCCACAGACAGACTCTTTCGCTGTATCTTAGCTCTTTGGTGTGGCTAGAGGTACGATTGCTTCAAGCCGGGATCGAAACCCGACAGTTTTGGCATCCTATTCCTAGTCTATTGTCGTACGATTCATTTTTGTCGTATAAAATAAATGTTATTCTAATTAGCCCAGAAGTATATTAATTTCATGACGCATATTAACCACCATTTACTGTTCAAATTTTAAGTAAGATTACTTTTACTTTCAATAATATAAAAGAAAAAGAAATAGGTGGTATAATGTATCGAATAAAATGCGTTATTAAGAGTAAGACAACAGATTGAATTTTTGAATGAAATTGAAACATTCAGACGCGAGTGATCATGGCGCTCTACATCTTCCTGCCCTTTTTTGCTCTAAGTATATATTTAGGAATTATAAGATAAAATTCAAAGTAGAATCTGCAATGTTACGTATCCTGGCATGGAATCTCGGCTTCAGTCATAATGTAGCTTCGCTGTCTCTTATCTATAAATATTTTCATGTTAATTGTTTTGATAAGGTTTAGACTTTATGTACTTTAACGCCCTGTTAGCAGAAAGGTCTTATTAGTTTAGTGTTGAAATGGTGAGATGCAATCTTTTGCTGTCTCTTCCCTTGAACTTTCGCTTATGGAAATCTCTTCCGGCTTCTTGCTTTGCAGTCAATTTTGATCTTCAAAAATTCAAATGCAATGTCAATCGTTATCTTTGGGCTTTTTATTTCATGTTGTTTTATTTTTCTCCCTTTTTAATAATTTTTTCTATTTATCACATATTTTGCCACGAGCACGCAAGGGGTTACAGAGAGTGGGAGCAAGAGTAAAGGGGCGTGATAGAGGAAAGAGTGAAGAGAAGGACAAGGAATAGATCAAGGTATCTGAGATGTCGATTGACATTGCATTTGAATAGTTGGAGATTATAGCGAGTAAGAGGAATTGAATTCCACATACGGGAAGTGCGAGACATGAAGCTATTGGAGTAGAAGTGACGGCTATATTTAACCCTTTCGACAGTGTAAGTTTGGGACTGAGATGCCAACCAAGTAGCACGTTTAAATTCATGTAGTTTGGGAACCAGCGAAAGTAGCCCTTCGGAGCAGTTACCGTATTTGTAGAAAAGACAGAGGGAAGCGACGGCATGTCTGAGAGAGAGAGAGAGAGAGAAACTGTAAACGAGATGCCAGATTAGGGTCAACCGCATTGCACATCCGTCTCGGGATTTTGTCGAGGATATGCAGGAACTCAAGACCATATATGAGAGCAAGGGCGAATAGTTGATTAATAGATTTGAAGGATGGATTCGGTCTAGAAAAACTTTCCTTGCGGTAAGTGAAGCTATTGATTCAAAGTATTTGTTCCATCTCAGGTCAGCGGACAATGTGATATCAAGTAGGCTTAGAGCAGCGATCTCTTAGAGTTGGGTATCAGACATTCTAATAGGAGGCTTTCTATATTATCTCACTCACTAATCGTGTGGCTTTATTACCTTATTTGTAGATAAATGGTACAAAAAAAAGAAAGTTACTTTGGGACTTTAGCCTCTTTATTTGTCCGATTTCTCTTGGTCATTCATGCTGTTTTCTCTACTTCACGTACCTTCAGTATGAGAGTGATAATCTCACGGGGCCCTCTTTCTTTATATATTTTCCAAAATTCTAAACTGTCACTTTCTGCATGCATGTATCAGTTTCCTTATCCCAATTTTCTTTATGATTTTCATCCATATTTTTCGTCGATAGAACCACGCTGAATGTGTGGGAAAAAAAATAAAATATAGGTGATAGAAACATTAAAGAATAATAGACAAAAAATAATGTCAAAGAAACATATAAGAAAATTAAAGAACAGAAAAAATGTAATTTAGAATGGTATAAAATTTGTGAGGCATGCACATTGTCATTCAATGTTCAACTTCCGACACAAATGAGACTGAGAGTTGAATTGCTGTTTTATTTACTTTGCGTGCCTTCAATATGCCCAGCGAGTGTTAATCGCTGCAGTCCCTCTTTCTTCAGATATTTTCCAACATTCTAAACTGCCTCGTTCTGAATGTATCTTGTCCCAGCTTATTTATGACTTTCACCCATGTCTTTCGTCGATAGAACCAGTTCTATTTTCACTTCAAGACTTCGTTTGGTCCGTGAAAGACGATTGTCAAGCATTCTGTGTCATATAGCAGATTAGATATTACACAGCCGCTTGAACACTTACTTTCTGCTTTTTTACACTGTATGTCGCTGGATGTTTTATTCAAATCCTACTATGAAGTATCATTTAAATATCATTATTTAAATAATATTATTATTATTATTTTATTGTCTTCGACTTCCGGATTCTACTCAGAGACCTAAGGTCAGAAATGACATCATGAAATTTTCCACTGAGCCGGTTAAACAAAAATCACACATAAATTTTACATAAATAAAGCCCATTGTAAGATGTGGAATGTAGTCGTGAGAACAATGTTTTTTTTTTATTTCTTTAAGGCATGGGCTACCAGGAATCCCTTTAATGAATCTATTGTAATCTTTTCCAGTCGATCCGAGGGCTCAGACTACAACAGGTTATTGTTGATGTTATCATTTGTCACATTTTTGAGATTTCACTTTCAACGTCATTGTATTATGATAGCTTTTTGAATATCTTCAACAATAAATTGCAGTCTGCAGGGACTGCCATATAAATAAGGAGACAATATTTTGTTTGCAGTCTCTAATAACGATGTCTGGGCGATTAGCTTTGATTGTTCTGTCCGTGTGCATTGTCTACAGGTCCTATCTCCGTAACCAGGTCTGGGTAGTGTTCATATGAATTCCAGTTTCCTTGCCGTAGATGTTGCAGATTTTCCAGTGCAGATATTGACCCACTTTGTCATATCGTGTTTTATATTCAGTGGGCGCCAATACCGTGCAACTTAGTACAAGATAGTCAATTGTTTCTGGATATTTATCACAGAATCTGCATTTTGGGATAACACAATATTTTAGTATGTGTGCTTGATAATTACTAGTTAACAAACATTATTTCGGTGCAGCAAGGATAATACCTTTGGTTTTAGTTTTTAACCCTGCACTACGTAGCCACTGATGAATACCTGGGTTTTCTACATCAGTTTGATACGGGCAGAGTATTGGCCATGAAGCTGTTTATCTTGCCATTGTCTCTGTATCTGGTCGGTTGCATTTGTTCTTTTTAAAGTATTTTGCAGCTTCAGTCGGTGCACTATGCTTTACTTTGAAACTCTATTTTGAACAAAGTAGCTTACTACTTTGATGTTCTTTGACACATATCATCATCCAGTCTTATGTAGTTTGCAGGTGTCCTTCTAGGCCAATTGTTGTAGTTTTGTAGGACAATTCTAGTTGAACTAATCCTCTGCCTCCTTCGGATCTGAGCACATACAGATGATCAATATCAGCTTTGGGTTGACGCATGCTGTGTCCCTGTGAGGAGATTAATGTCAACTATTGTCCAGTTAAGGATGATGAGACTGTATTCCACCACAAGGAAAGTCAAAGTGTTTATGGCTGATATTCTGAATTTTTGAATTCAGATCGGTATTCAGTACCAGATGCACACGCCTGTAATACTCCTTTCTTACTCCTTTCTTCTACTTTTTTGGGGTGTGCTGTATTCCATCTCCTTCGCTAACTCCTAGGTATGAATAGGCGTCATCTTGTTCCAGCATCGTAATCTTTGAGACAAAATCTTAATCTATTGTGTGTGTTTCTTTAATTCTCCTTTTCTTGAATGTTACTTTTGTACATTTGTCTAGTCTGAAATCCGTACCTATGTCATCACTGAAACATTTTACAGTATGGAGGAGACCCTTCAACTCATTATCGTCTTTGAAAAAGAGTTTGAGATCATCCATGTAGAGTAGGTGATTGAATACTTTCTTATTCAGTTTGTAACCATAGCTACTGCTGTTTAGTTCATGAGTAGTGGGGATTAAAGACAGACAAAGCAGAAGCTGGGAGAGAGTGTCTCCTTGAAAGATTCTGCGTCGGATATTCATACGATTAGAAATAGCAGTTCCTCTGGTGTTATTTATTTATCGTGTGATGTTTTACATTCCCATGCTGTGTTAAAGGAAATGTAATATATCGGGGAAGGCTTTGTACATTTCCAATGTCTTAAGGATGCAAGAGAGTGGCACACAATCAAAGGCTTTATCAGTAATCAATTCACGCTATGTTAAGATTTCCACATCTGCAATTTTCCAGGATCATTTTGTTTATCAGTTGTTGGTCTTTGCAACCATATGAACCATTTCCTTCTGTTACAGTGGAAGGATGTTGTTTGCTTCGAAAAAGGGTAAGTACAGTTCGTCGACAATTTATACGTGGTGCACAGACATGTTATTGGCCTATCATTTTTCGGAAGATCTATATCACTCTTTTTGGCATGAGATATGTGATCCCTTTCGAGGTTTCATTAGAATTAGTTATAAGCATTGATGAAGTTTATACAAGGGTTTTATGTATTCATGAGAGAAGATAGAGCCAGCAATTTGGCACCTTGGCATTTTATGGGGATTTCCATTTTTGGGATTTCGTTAGAGCTTCCATGAATTATCCGTGGTTAGATTTCCCCACATTTGCAGAGATCTATCCAACAATCATTCGTCTTTACGTTGGATCCATACTGCATTTTTGTTATATTCCTTTGGGTTGCTCCAAATATTCTCCCAAAATTTCTGCACATTGTTAACAGATGATTAATGGACGGCAATTATCAGTTATCTCCTGTTAATTCCCCTCTCGCGGTTATCTACTGCCTTTACCGTGTATTGAACTCACACTTTTTGAGCCTTGTCACTGGATCTAACTAACGCCTTTATCCACTGTGCAATGTGTCCTTGAGGACATCTGTGCATGAAATTCTGGGTATTGTCTTCAGCAACCATTTTTACCAGTGCTCATATTGCATCTTTTTGCCGTTATCATTACATGTTTTTACCAGAGCTCATATTGCATTTTTTGTTGTTATTAAACCTGGAACGTGTAACTAGAACAGTGAGCGAAATAAAGGGTTTAGTTCGACATTCCAACCATCTGAAGAAGGCCGGAGCGTACAACGGCCGAAACGTTGTAAAAAATATGGCGACAAAGATGAAGACAATAGTCGGAATAATGTAAATAGTTTACATAATACCTCATCTCAGAAATATAGACTGATCTCATCTAATATAGAAATCTTACATCTGATTTCCTTTTTTTTTTTTCGCATCAGTTTTGCCTTCGAAGCTGTCTTTCTTTGTCTGTTGTTTAATTTTTTCATTGTCTTGACCCCAAGCATCCCAGTAGCTGCTAAAGCTGTTGCGTATATGACATTGTAAACTTGTGTAAGTGTTAACTTCCCAGTAGTTTGTCCGTTAACAGTATTTCCAGTGCTGCGTTGTATAGTTGCACAATGTTCTGATTGGACTTTGACATATGAAATTTTAGGTGCTGGTCTCTGTCTGACATTTGTGTGATAATTAATCTGCTGAGTACTTGGATGACCTGACTTTTCCTTTCGGTTATTTCATCTCTGTTGTGTTCACAGAATTCTACCTTAAACTAGTTGGATTTATCTTCGGTGACATCGTCTGAATAACTGCAGGTTATGTCATAGGTAGATTCTTCCATTTTATTTCCTTGGAGATTATTATTTCGTATCTCATTTAGTTTAGTTTTAACTTATCCTCTGTCATATTATTTATTTCTATTCTCATCTCTTTACTTGTTCAGTAATGGTTTATTGTATTCTGTCTTATATCTTGATTTATCTTATGTATTTATGCATTTGATTCTTTTCTTTGAACGAAATCATTGCGGACATTGAAAAGCATATTTGTGTTTAGAAGAAGTCTTATATCACTTAGTACTATAGTTCTCCATATTTGGTATGTCTGATTCGTTGTGTTCTTTTCTGGATTCTCATGTGCGGTGAAGAATGATATCATGACTTGCTGATACACTTCACCTGAATATTTCTTTCGATTTCTTTTTATTATCTCTCTATATTTCTGAGATGAGGTATTATGCACATCATTTACATTATTCGGAATACTGTCCTCATCTTTGTTGCCATATTTATTACAACTTTTCGGCCATTCAGAATCTGTCTATATTTCAGAGATGAGGTAATATGTAAATTATTTATATTATTCGGAATGTTGTTCACATCTTTGTCGCCCTATTTATTACAACGTTTCGGCCATTCAGTATCTGTCTATATTTCTGAGATGAGGTATTATGCTCACTATTTACATTATTCGGACTATTGTCCTCATCTTTGTCGCCATATTTATTACAATGTTTCGGCCCTTCAGTATCTGTCTATATATCTGAGATGAGGTATTATATCTTTATTTACATTGTTCGGACTATTATCCTCATCTTTGTCGCCATATTTATTACAACGTTTTAGGCTCTTCAGTATCTGTCTATATTTCTGAGATGAGGTATTATATACATAAGTTAAATTATTCGGACTATTGTCCTCATCATTGTTGCCATATTTATCACAACGTTTCGTCCGTTGTATGCTCCGGCCTTCTTCAGGTGATTGGAATGTCGAACCAAACCCTTTATTTCGTCCACTGGGGTAGACTGTTCTAGTTCCACGTGCCATGTCAAATGGATGTCAGTTATCAGTTATCTCCTGTTAATTCCCCCCTCCAAGTTCTCCCCTGCCTTCACTAGGTATTGAATTCACGCTCTTTGGGTCCTGTCACTGGATTTAAATAACGCCGTTATTCACTGTGACATGTGTCCTTCTTATTAGTTGGTTTGGCATTAAGTCACTTCCTCCAAGTTTGGGAATAGTCTGGGTTTGGTGACTAAGTGTCTCTTCGTTTTTGGAAGAGTTTGTTCCAGTGACTGATTTTTCGGCCTCAGGCTTCTTCCTCTGAGGTACGTGGCTCTTTTTGATCCAGATAAGGGCCAATCTGGTATGAAAATCTGTTTGAAATCACTGAGATTCGTAAGATTTTGCGTTTTATCCTTGACCGCTAAGGGGTTATTTTTCTTCGAGTTCCCAGCTCTAGAACGACAATCGAAAAAACCCAGTGTGCTTGTCCTGCCCATGAGATACTAAGGATCGGGATTATATTCATATGTCCAGGATTAACCATTTCATTATTAAGTAAATATTTTCTCTGTCCCGCCACACTAGGACGAGATATGACACAAGGTCTATTTTTAGGTGGGGACCCGAGTGCGTACGCCCGGGACAAAGACAAAAATTGCCCTCAACCCCCGCAACCGTCGGTTGCGCTGCTCTCGGTGCGAGCACCGTTCCCTCCCTCTGGTCCAATGGGAGGGCGCGGTCTCGGGCAGCTGTTACCCATGGCTGGGCACCTCTCAGTATAATTTTCTCAATTGCCCCTCTGTCCTTTGGCAGAGAAGCCCCTGAGGACAGAGATGCAACTGAGAAATGTAAGTAAAAGTGAAAAAAAAAATAATTTACACAGTTCATTATTGAGTATTGTATTTAGAGGGGTAACATATGCGTATAAAGATGGCACTGACTATACTTAGTACAAGTCTCAGTGGCCACCAACGGGGGAAATAACAGAGGTGGACGTACTTTAATGTTGATGGCTATTTAAAAAAGTAACAGGGGAAAGAAAAAGAAAATATTAAATTGAAAGTTAAATAAAGTCAAAGAGTCTTAAAATGAAATTAAACAAAAGAAAAATATAATTTAAAATGGTATAAACTTTACGATTCTGTATATGTTGAGATGCAAGCACAGAATTTCATTCGATAAATGTACAACTTTCCAAAGCCAAATAGAGTGATAGTTATCGATTTTTATAGGGTACATTATCTGGCGGAAGGGCTGTCAAGGAATTCATTAAACAAAAGGATAGAAACAAAAAAAAAATATTTTAAGTCATTTATTAGCCTTCTAGCCACTAAAATTTAAATAGTCACTCAAATAGAAGGCAGTAAAAAATTCGAACATTGTCAGAATAGTACACTTGTAGCCATATGCAAAAGGCTAAAAAAAGGTCAGTCAGTATCGTACCTACCCGTGCCCATACAAACACACATGTACACGTACACACACGCACACAACTACATACAGACGCGCACACACACACACACACACACACACACACACACACACACATATATATATATATATATATATATATATATAACAGGAAGAGGTTATAGTAGTTCCAACGAGAGAAAAGTGTGTATATTAAAGAGACAAACTGCAAACGTTTTTGGTTGTAATGTGGATTTAAAAAAAATATATATATGCTTTATTTTCCATAATTTTGCTACACGCGTTTCTGGACTCGTGACTATCATCAGGCAAATGGTGGAGATTTACACACATTATTAAAAATAATTAAGTTTTTCATTTATGTTTTTCGATGTCAAATATTCTCGATATGAGATATTCTCTTTTTCTGTGTTAGTGACCAAAATGTCTTTCCTGAAATGGCAGTGAAGAGCTCTGCCTGAAGGGTTATTAAACAATTAAGATTGGTCAGAAGAAATGGAGTAGTTATCGGCATTTTTATCTTTTAATGACTCTTGTGTGTTCTTAGATCTATTTCCATTTTCGTGTGTTTCTGTCAGCATGCGTGCATATATGTGTATATCTCCATATATGTATGTATATATATATATATATAGATAGATAGATAGATAGATAGATAGATAGATAGATAGATAGATCGTATTCATTGAAATTTGCGTTTAGTACCAATTATGTTCAAGTTACCAGATCTAGGACGACAACTGAAGAAGGTTTGAGAGCACATCTAACCAATGAGATTGGTACGGATGGGGAATATATTCATATATCCACGGTTAAAAATTTCATAATTGAGTATTGTATTCAGTTGGGTAGCATATGAGTATAGACTTGGCACTGATTATACTAACTTTTTAATTAAGCTGCAACATCTCAGCTGGGATACTGTGAATTTCATCTTGAATGTTAAATGGGGAAATGTTTACTTGCACAAGGTCACTGTCTTGCAGTGTTGCAACTTGTTCATGTCTGGCAATACCCACTTAAAAAAATTCCCTTTTTGGGGTCACCCTATATATATATATATATATATATATATATATATATATATATATATATATCTGTGTGTGTGGATAGATAGATAGATAGATAGATAGATAGATAGATAGATAGATAGATAGATAGAAACATACATACATACATACATACACATGCATATATACATACATTACAGAGATACATTATGCCGAAGTGGAAAAAAATGGACAGAAGTTTTCACTGGAGTTTTGGGATAAAAAGCAGAGATTAAAATATAGTTAATGAAAAAAGGAAAAATAACACCGACCAAGCATAGAAATGAATATAATATGGGAACCAGTAATAAGGAGTGCCAGAGAAAAGCGATAATAACAACAAAAATTGCAATATGAGCTCTGGTAAAAACATGATGTGATAGCAAGAAAAATTGCAATATCAGCACTGGTAAAAATGGTTTCTGAGAACATTAGGTTTATAATACCCAGAAATAAGGACACATGGCACAGTGGATAAAGGCGTTAGTTAGATCCATTGACAGGACCCAAAGAGTGTGAGTTCAATACCCGGTTAAGGTAGTGGAGAACTTGGATAGGGGAATTTACAGGAGATAACTGATAACTGACATCCATTAAACAAGGCACGTGGAACTAGAACATTCTACCCCAGTGAGCGAAATAAAGGGTTCAGTTCGACATTCCAAACACCTGAAGAAGGCCGCAGATCACAACGGCCGAAATGTTGCAATAAATATGGCAACAAAGATGAGGACAATAGTCCGAATAATGTATATAATGTACGTAATATCTCATCTTTGTAATATAGACTGATACTTAAACACTTTATTTAATTATCTATTGTCATGCATTACATTAGTGTAATCAATTAATTCTTTATATATATATATATATATATATATATATAGAGAGAGAGAGAGAGAGGGAGTGATGTGGATATATATATATATATATATATATATATATATATATATGGGTGGGGCACCTCGAGGCGGTGAACGGTTAGCTTGTTTCGCTAGAACAATTACAACGATGTGGTGAGTTCGAGCCTCACTAATGCCTCTTACTTTTGGCCTTGTGCAACATCTAAGCTATGCTTAGAAAATCGCTATATATATACCGGGTGTAACAGCAAAATTTTCCATCCCAGGAAATATTTAATATCTGAAAAAACACTAAAATAATTGTGTTTTTGACAGGTTTTCAGACGTTTAGCCATCTTGATATCATCATATGAATTAATGAAGAACTCTTTGAGTTATATCAACTAGAAAGAAAAACGGATAAAGTTCATTTGTGTCAACACCACTGTCTTTTCAACTGAGTAATGGTGAGAGGAAAAACACTCAGGCCTTCAGTATTTGTACCAACATTCATACACTGGTTTCCATCTTCAAAGTCCTTTCAAGAACCACAATAAGTTTCAAAAAGAGTGAACAGTAGAGAGAAAAACTGGATCAGGATGTCACAACAGGAATGGGATCATCATTTCAATTCAGATCTATGAGACCAATTAGAAAAGATCAAACTCAATCCATATGGCGTTATGTACGGAAGAGACGAGTTTTATCTATGACAATACAAAGTGCAGTGAAAATATACTTGAAAAGGAAATCGTACGTGATACCTATGAGGAAATTTGTTACTCCAGGACAGAAAGCTAGAATGTTAGAGAGGGCTAAGTTCATCTTGAATAATTTGGAAAATAATCATGGAATATATATATACATACATATATATATATATGAAATTTATTTCAATATTTCATGAGTTTCCGATCCTTAGCTATGATTAATGAATGAGGAACATAATATTTTCATTTATAATCGATTTCATCACGATTCTTCTGTTAAGCTTGGAGAGTAATTTCAGATTCTTATTGCACAAAGAAAAGTCCAATAGTGTTATAAATACTTCGGAGAATTCCAGTAAGAGATCTTTAATTATTACTAAGATACAACGGTTTAAAGCTTAATCTAACAATTCGACAATTTTGCTGTTATATATATATATATATATATATATATATATATATATATATATATATATATATACCTATAAAGGAAAAGGTAAAAATTCATAAGACATTTTTTTAAAAAGCTAAAACAAAACAAAAAAAAAACAACCAGTTTCATTCCAGGACTTATCAAGTTTATTTTTCTGGGAATAGAAAATTTATAAAAGCGTGTAAATTAAATTAACGAATAGAATGGAATGGAAGAGAAAAAAATTAATTTCAAGAAACTAGATTCCAATAACATTCAGACCCAGTAAGCATTCCCTCTGTTTACAAAAGGAAGGCTCACTGGATCTGATATACAAGGACTGAAGTGAAGTGAAATGTGGAGTGGGACCAAGATAAAATCAAAAAACGGTCCGCACTGAAATTAACCACACATTTCTTACTATTTATTACATGTTCAGCAATAGCAGAGCCAGAAGTATTGGTTAGTTGGCTCTTCCTGGCAGACGGATTCAAAATCCTGGGGGGTAAATGTTGTTTTACACTTGAATCCAAACGCTGGGACGCCCCCACCCCTTTATGTAGTCGAGTCCACAACTACACTTATATTTGTAAATCACTGAATTAACATGATGGGGAGGGAGGACGTCCTTACGAATGGAAGAGAAAACAGGACGGGTAACAAATATTACTCTAACATTCGCCGAAAAATAACAGTTATTGATCAAACGTGAAATTCGTTTAGATAAAATCTCACCCTTTGTAGAGTCCTTGTATATCAGATCCCGTGGACCTTCCCTCTGTAAACAGAGGGACTGCTTAATGGGTCTGTATGTTATTGGACTCTAGTTTCTTGAGATTATTTTTTTCCATTCCATTCCATTTGTTACTTTAATTTACACGCTTTTATAAATTTTTATTCCTAGAAAAATAAACTTGATAAGTTTTTTGTTTTTCTTGTTTGTTTTTTTAGCTTTTTAAAAAAATGCTTTATAAAGTTTGCATTTTCTTAGCTATTATTAAATTTTGTACCAAAAAAACTTATTTAAATATATATATATATATATATATATATATATATATATATATATATATATACATATTTTCTCAATAAATCCACATTACAACCAAAAAACGTTTGCGGCACCCCTTCTTTTTAATTATATATATTTTTATATATATATATTTATATATATATATATATATATATATGGTAATGCAGGCATAGATATATCAATGCGTAGATATAAATATAAGCCAGAAACTATTTGATCAACTGTGCACATTCTTTCTTAGATTATTCGCATCCATGATACCTGTATGCACTTCCGTTTGTACTGGTTCTGTATGTAATTCAGCCTTGTCCGTCATTAGATTCCAGGTTGCAGGTGCAAAAGCGTTCCTTTGCATGCAATCAGAGAGTAACCAAACCCGAAAAAGAGATTCTTTCATCCACAATTACATACACATCAAACTGAATTGACATAGTCCATCATAGAGTTTGTCTGAAGATATACACCTCTTTCATCAAAATACATTCTCGTTGAGATTTATGTGGGCAATAATCAGTGTCATCCAACCATTGTCTCTGTCAATGGCTAACTAGAACTATGTCTATTTCGTTGAGCATAAATGTATCTCGTGTGTGAATACATATATTTGGATCGTATCTGTTATAAGTATAATTGGAATTCCTTAGTTGATTCGAGATTTTAATTGTAGTTCGAGTCAAGATTATTCCTACCGTTGTGTCGAACAAATCATCAATGTCTCTTTTAAGTGCTGTATCTCTTTCAACTTTACAGCCTTTGGAGCTGATAGAAATGTTTCCGTATTTACCACTTATCCATGTTCGATTGACAGCTTACCTGATGTTTGTTTATCTCTGTTCATATTGCCTTCGTTATATCCTGTGATTTTGCACATTATGTGTCCTAGTAATTTCAACTGTCTCTTTCAGATGTTCTGTATAATCGTCCTTTTGTCGTATTCCTAAACGGTTCCTTGTTTCTTGTATATTTAGACAATGATATTGTAAACATCGTCTTGTAAAACAACATCTCTGATAGCTCTAGTTTCCTCATCATCTGTGAGTAAATATTCACTGTCATATATTAGGACTGATATTAAAAATCAGTTCAGAACACTTTTCATTGATTCTGTAGGGATAGAGAAGGCACTTACCTCTTTTTACTGAAAGATAAGTCATATGGTCACATGACGACTGGTCGTGACGTGACACAAAGCGGCAGTAATTTTGCAGTACGTGAATAGCAACCAAACGAGAAGGTTGTTTTCTTCTAGCATGGGCCAAAGGGCGTAGGCTGAAGCTAAACCTGATTCTCCAGCTTACAAACATATGATGCCATTTTCCTTTGAAACATAGATGAGTCCGGAATCCTAAAAATGTCTTCTCCAGGAGAGGAATAATTTCAAATTATATGTAAGATCTTTCCTTTGTTCCTCCTTATAATTTGCTTTGGTATATAGACATATGCGATGTATCGTTCTATACGTGAGGATTATATATATATATATATATATATATATATATATATATATATATATATATATATTGAACAATAAAAAATATTAAAAAATTCAAATCTTCAGACACACTGGGTTGTATATTAATATTCCTTCGTTTTTATTATTATTTCATTTAGATTCCTCGTCTAGTTTCGGCCAACCTGGCCATCATCAGGAGAAAAATAAAAATAATTTTCTGCTTGCTGGTAGCAGTGAACTACAGAAATGAATGTCTTGATGAAGAAAATGAACATTTATCTGTAGTTTTCATTTGTTTTTTTTTTTTTTTTTTATTTTGATTTTTTTAACATGAATTTTGGTCAGACTTTGTGTTGGTCAAGCAGTCCTTTTAAGTTGTTATTTGAGATAAGAGCTGGTGGTGTCATGCTGCTCAGAATTCCCCTTGGTCATTTTGACAGTTTTATTGTTTTCCTGGAAAAGGGATTTTTTATATATATATATATATATATATATATATATATATATATATATATATATATACTATTAGTAATATGTCAAGACAAATCGGCACCCGAGGAAAAAATTGGAAATAAAAAAGAAAGAATTAAAAACATCAGAACAGGGTGAAAATAATCGTCCGCTGCCTTAAGTCTTTAGTCTAAGGAAAACAAAAATAAAACAAGTGATTAGTAAGATTAAAACGTAGAGTGATCAATATTGTCATTCTTTTTGACTTCAAGCTATTTCGTTCTGTCCTGTTAGCTACGCTGTTGTTATGTCACGGATATAACAATGCTCACAATGGGAGCAACGTAAAGGGAAAATAGATTTTTCTTCCTCTGCTCGTGTTATAATCCTAACGAATAATTAGCTTAACATTTGAAAGGGATCTTTTACTCTTCTAATGTTCCTTCGCATTTCGTTTCCCGAATTTCCGTCGTCTGTAATTCTTCGTACCGTTATCGTTAACAACAACGAACGCGTGGCGGGAGGCGCAGCCGACGCCGCACTTTAGACAGGCTTGGTGTGCGTAAGACGGATGTAGCGAGCCTTTTACGACGTAACCCTATGTGGCGGCGGCCGCGGCGCTTCAGGCTTGATCGTTAAACGGAGAATACGTAGTTTTTACGGCACTTTCACGTTTTCGCGTCGTCGACAGGCGGCTCCGGCGTGAGAGACACGAAGTCGAGTGACCGAAGGAGAGACTAGAAGGCGTGGGTGCGCAACAAAGACCACGACAGTTCCACCAAAACCGACGGAGTTTTCGGTTAATGAACGCCGAATATTTCTAGTGTCGTAACCAATACATTTACCTACAATATGCCCTGTGATGGTTAAATTCTCCAGGTATATTTTCATCATTGTATGTCAGAAATTTTGATTGCATATATCAGTATTCTTGTGACATTCATAGTTTCCTTACAAGATCCTTATTGCTTCATATACTTTGTTTATATTCAAAAGCCCTCCCTACGAAAATACAATTTTCAAACTCATTCATTTATATTCACTACACCGATTTTTTCTTGGTTGCGGTGTTTATTTATTCTCTGAAGTAAATAACTATATATCTTTGCGAAACAGTCATCCCCAATAGCATTTATCAATTATTCAAGACCACAATAGACATCTTGCTATTAACCACCTTCCCGATTGTATCAGCCCTCAACTAGTTACCTATGCTGATAACACAACCATTTACTCTTGTCTCAGTTACAAGTTTGATCAGTTTGATAAGGTCAAATTAGAGGCGGATGTGAGAAATGACCTTCAGTCTGCGGAAAAGGATAGGTTGTTAATTGTGACGTCTCCAAAACGAAACTGCTCTCTATTAAACATCTGTATAGACCGCTTTCTGCTTTCCATCATTATGGCTGATCCTAACCTTATTCTTTACTTCTTCTTGGGGGTAACGTTCTCTGCAAACATGAAATGGAAAGACTATATTGTATCCATTGCTAAACCAGCTGTCAATAAATTTGGTTCACTGCGTCGTGTTAGACAATGTTTCTCTCTTGAACATATCTTGCATGTCTAAGTCGACCCTTCGTCTATCCTTAAAATATTGCCACCACAAATGGTCCCGTGTTTCTGATTTATATTTAGAGATACCTGATAAAAACGTCCTGAATATGATGATAAACTACATATGCATCAAGGGAAGGACGATAAACTACGTCCAACAGCGGGGCCTCTGATCGGGAGGCTTTGAGGAGCGTGGAAACTCCTCTTAATTGCTGGTGTTCCTGGGTCTACCCTGACCCGGGGTGGTAGCACCTGTTAGGGTCCCAGCAAATAGTTAACCCAGAAACCGACGTAAAAGGCATAATAAAAGTGTTAAAATAGGTTTTAATACCAGAAATACTTTGTAAAAAATTATTACCAGAAATGATTTTTTGAGGAAAGAGAAAAATATTACCAGCAAAAACAAAAATATTAACACAAGGAAAAAAAAGTTATTGACATTAAATGACCCATTGAGGTTGATATGCCGTAAAACAAACCAAACCTGATAAAATCCAAACAGAATCGGCAATATTATTGTCCCTGATCTGGCATCTGGGCTTCAATCAATTTCCCGTGGCCGTAAATTTGCCTACCTGTGCCTTTTTGAAAAAAAACGTTCATGGTAAATGTTCGGATGAGCTCTTCGCTATAGTACCTAAACTTTATGAATTTATGTGTAGTACTAGACTGATGCAACTTCTATTGTAATTCTCGCTGGTGAAACTTTCTTCCTGCTTCGTGCTTTCCACTTAATTTTAATCTTCAAAAATTTTAATCTCCAAAAATTTAAATGCAATTTCTATCGCTATCTATTGTCTTCCTGATTATTCTTCTGTTGTTCTCGCTCTTTAGTAATATTTCTGTTTTCTAGTTATTCCACCTCTTGTGTCTCATTGGTTTACTGCCTTGCTTGGGGGTAAACTTGCTTAAAAATGCATCAACAACTATCTCCTCACATTTGAATAACTCAAAGCCAACGAAAGTTCATAATACCAACCTGCAACCCCCTAAACTAAACGCCATTACGAACACACACAACCCATCATATCCATCAGACCCATTGCACCTTGCATCAGCAACGCCCCACCCCACAAGCTAGATAAAGCAATCGCTAACCTATTAACTCCATTCATGTGCATAATTAACCCAACACACATTACGTGACTTAATCCAGAAAATAAGAAACACAAATATGGCAAATAAAGTTAAGGTAAGCTTAGGTATCAAATCATTATATACCAGCAAACCTGTCAAATATTGCCGCATAACATCAAAGAAAACATATCACGAAATCCCACAAAAACTTTCCTCTAGCCGTCCAAAAACTCAAAGAAATATGCAAATAAATTACTAACCACTGCTTGTTCTCGAAACAAAAATTCTGCTGGAGTTCCCTATAAGTGATGCGATTGCTTGTATCTTATAGCTTCAAAAGTCTGGCCCATTTAAACACATCAATACCATGTTTATATACCTAAATATGTCTACGTGTTTCCATATTATAATCTGATTGTGTATGTATTGTCTTTTGCTAGATTTCACCCTCCCCTGCCCATATCATCACTTCAAATGTATGTAAGTTGTAACGAAGCGTAGAGCAACATTAGATTTTAACGTTTTTTCTAACTTAATTTTTGGCCTTTAGATAAAAACAAAATAAATAACAAAACATACGTATTTTTCCTCAGTTTCTTCTTTAAGTAATTTTATAATTTTTTAAACTTAATACAGATTAAATTTAAAATTGGTAATTTTTAATTTTATAGTATAATTTAATATTAATTAGTTAGAATAAATTCTATTTTAGTCTAACCCTAACATTAAAGCATTAATTAATTATTATAACCAAGGTTCGTTGTCAAGTTTGTTTTTTTTTAATTCTCATAAACTTGTATTTGATTGGTCATTCCAACTTATGTAACATCGTTTCCCCTAACGAGGGATGTTTGATTGATTTGAACCTTTTAAAACCCTTTATTCTACATTCAACACCATCACTTGATAAGACACCAGAAGTGTTGAAAGAAAATGGCGATTTTTGAAGTGATTTTATAACATATTTATGTGATAATTTTCGAATAAATAATGATATATATATATATATATATATATATATATATATATATATATATATATATATATATATATATATATATATATAATTGTGTTTAAAATAAATAGACAAAACTTGTCTATATTATTTAATGAAATATGGATTATATACAATATGCATACATACATACATATATATATATGTGTGTGTGTGTGTGTGTGTGTGTGTGTGTGTGTGTGTGTGTGTGTGTAGATGTGGGTGTATTTTCTAAAAATATCATGGAATTTATTTTTTATTAATCCGACAGCTTTTTCTATTACAAAAGTTACTTTTGATGAACATATTTGAGTAGAGGCTTTCGTTACTTTAAACAATATATTTGTTTCTGCTAGCTGCCTGGACAAACTTATTAAAGAAAAATCTTCGCCCTTCGACAGGATTCAAACTGCGTTCCCAATTGCAGAAGAGCCATTGCTAGATCTAAAACTCGGCCCCGAAGATCATCACTGAAAAAGCAATGTTAACGGCTGACTTAAAGGTAATATCTATCCTCCATTAACCTCCTTCACTTTTCAGTTACCCTATTTTCTTCATTGTTTCAAGTAAATACACATTTTCCGGCATTTATTTATATATCAAAATGAAAGATGAAGATTTGTTCATTTTCACCTGACCTCAATAATATATTACTCGATTTACCAATTATATTTTACAAGACACTATATATATATATATATATATATATATATATATATATATATATATATATATATATATATATATAGTCATCTACAGGCAGACTGTTACCCTGTATCACAACTCGTCGGTGTATTTATACGTCCGATTGCTTCAAGCAGGGATCGAAACCCGACTGATATATTACCTCTAGGCCCAAATAATGGCAGTAAGGAAGGTAATTTTTTTATTATAAATACGCTAGAAAATCGCTGTGTGTGTGTGTGTGTGTGTGTGTGTGTGTGTGTGTGTGTGTGTGTGTGTGTGTGTAACGAATGCACGGCCGCAATTTTTGACGGATTTGCACCAAAATTTACATGCACATGCTCCAAGTTAGCGAAAAGGTCAAGACCGACTTTGCATTTCCAAACTCCCATCGATAGTGGAAATAATCGATTTTTTCATGCTTCTACGGCAGTTTTCATGTAGTTTGTGGCCATTTTCTACTGGCCAGAGTGAGAGCCTATAGCTGGCTTCCACGAATAGACAAGAAGATTCTATTGGCCAGCGTGAGAGCCAAGAGCTGACTGACACGAATATTAACTAGCATGCTAGCATGCAAAAAAAAAATCGATAGCTGCATTCGTCACAAGTGGGAAAAATTTAAATCTGCATGGCACTTTACTCCAATTGGCTCATTCGCTTGCTTAAACTCAACATTGATTCTGATTCCGCAGAACTGGGTTTGATTTGAAAAAGTATTTGTTGTTAACATTCTTTTTTTCATTCGGTTTTTCCAGTTACGAGTCCTTTTTTAAAGCTGATCGTTTTGTGATCATTTTGTTTAGTTCTTTTTTCGTAACAGATTTAATGTTTAGTATAGAGCTTAGAAAAAATTCGCTGTGTGAGATAGGCAAGAAGTAAGGCATGTAGCAACATCAGCACGGCCAAGGGCACTCCTTTAAAAAAAAAAAGGTAAGGAAGGGCAAAAATATTTTAAGTCAAGTGATAGCGATTGCTGTATGAGTCGTACGATTTTTGAATCAAGCACGGGCAACGAAAATCCATGCTGCTATATATATATATATATATATATATATATATATATATATATATATATATATATATAAACAGAGCATTTACCCATTTATATTTGTATATATATATATATATATATATATATATATATATATATATATATATATATATATACACACACACTGAGTGGACCAAGAGTATGTATACAATTTACAATTTCTTTTCACATTGTATTAGATTTCCATTTGTTTATTACGTTTATTTTCTTCATTCATAGACGTCCTACGATGTCCACATTTCTGTGCTTTCACTCATGAATCCATGTTTTTTTTTACACTTATCTTTTATCTGTGTGAATGGGAGTTTTAAATATGAACCAGCATTTATCAATATACATAGCATATTAGTTTTCTATTAGACAGACATTCTACGTTTTATATATATTATTCACGAACTATTGACTATGCGACATCCCATTCTATCATTACTAAAATCACCTTACGTCAGCGAAAGCTCACTTCGTTATATGAACGACAAAAAAATAATATTGCATAAATATAACAAAAATACACGAACCGTATTTTTTCCATCCGGCAAAAAAAAAGTAAAGAAAAAAATGTCCGAACAGATATTTTCCAAAGGTCAAGAACATTCTGTCAAAACCTAATTTTGAAGAAAGAAAAGAGAAGCAATAAAAATAAATCTGATATGGAAAAACCTGTAAATGAATGTAAATTCACTCAAATTAGATATATCATTTCGTATTGCCATAATCTTTGCGCTGGGTAACTGTATTTACAGGAGTCACTTAATCAAAATCCTTATACATGTTGGAAGGAAAGTTTAACTGTCAGGAGGCATCTACTAGTACATTTAATTGGGAGGACGTGTCGCCTGACAGGACTATTATTTTCTTTCAATTTGCTTTGGCAATGTCAGCCAAAATTGCTGTGAAAACATTTTAAACTAATTTGAGCGTAAATATATGACTGAATCTTTGATTAGTTTTCACATCTTTTACAAGAAATTTTCTAATAAACCGAATCTGTTCTCATGAACCGAAATGTGTTTAATCACATATCTCAGTAACAATTGTACAAAACAAACATAGGCGAAAATCAAGGAGATTTTGCTCATTGCAAGGTTAGATACGAACTGGTTTTCCATTTTTGAATATTGGGTAATTTGTAGGATTCTCTGAGATTAACTCTAATAAATATACTCTACTAAATATATGAAATGTTTAAACGAAATAAATCTGTATTCTATGATTATTTGCTTAGCAATTCTGTATTATTTTTTAAGCAATTCACTTCCAGGTGTGAGTTCCAACTGTACACAGAGGGTTACAAAGAGTGAAAATAAGAGAAAAGATATGGTGTAGGGGTGATTGAGAAAAGTATAAAAAATAAACGAAGTTCAACAGAAGATTGCATTTCAATTTTTGAAGATTGTAGTTACCAGGGAAGTAAGTAAAAAGAAGGATGATCCATAGTCGGGCAGTGCGAAAAAAGAAACTTTTGAGTCGAAGTGGTAGCTCCATTTAAGTATTTCCATAGTGAAAGGGTGGGACCTAAATGCCAATCTTGTAGCACACTTAAATTCATGTAGTCGGGGTACCAGTGAAAAAAAACCGTCACATCAGTTGCTATGAAAATACTTTTAGAAAAGACAAAAGGAAGCCACAGCGCGTCTGTGAGAAAGTGACTGAAGTCGAGATGCCAACTAAGGGTCGAATACATTGAAGATCCGTCTTTGGAATTTGTCGAGAATCTCGAGATGACTAGCAGGGTCACCAGACCAGATATTACTACATTAATTTATATTTGATTGGCGGTATTTGACCGAACAAGATGCACATCGCTGTATTTGCTTACGAAAACCGTGTTATACCATTATATATCGCAAAATAGAAGGTCTAAATAAACTTTTCCAAAAATATTTTCCAAATTGGTGAAACAGATTGAGCGATTTCGATTTAAATATGAGAAAATCTAGAGATTAATTCAAATGCAGGAAGCCATAAATAAATTATTAACGTAAAAAGAGAGGAAAACAGAAGAAATAAAACAGAAATAAGAAGAATACCAGAATATACGAAAGATAAAAAAGAATATAAAGAAAAAAGGATGTAAAAAAACAAGAAACAGGAAAGAAGAAATGGTAAAAATAGATCTGATAATGGCAGAAAAATGAAAGAAATGCAATGTCAAACAAGCATAAATATAAGAAAAATGAATAAAAAATAAAAGAACGAGGAAAGAATAACTAAAGCAAGGAAAGAAAAGAAGGAAATACGAAACAAATATACGAAAGAAAGAAACGGGAATAAAAAATCGAACTAATGAAGTAGAAAGAGAGAGAAAAGAAAACAGAAGATGAAAAAGAAAGAGCAAAGCGGAATGAAGAAAAAGAAAAAAGAAACCAGAGAAAAACAGACAGAAAGGCAGATAAACAGGCAAGTAGAGAACGATAGAGACAGGGAAAGAGAGACTGACAGACAGAAATGAAGTGAGACAGACAGGCAGAAATAAATACTGACAGACAAAGAGAATTAGAGAGAGAGAGGATAGATAGATAGATAGATAGATAGATAGATAGATAGATAGATAATGAGAAACAAAAAGAAATAATGACAAACAGAATTAAAGACAAAGAAACAGAAGGAATAAAAGACAGAGAGAAAGAACAAAAGAAAAACAAAGAAATAAAGACGAGAGGTGACTTAGGAGAAAAAATGAAAAGAAAAAAGACAGACAAATAAAAGTAACAAGTGAAAAAAAAAGATTCAAACGAGAAGAAAGCAAAACAATGGAAGTTAAATCTTTTAAAATCAAATATTCTGAGGTTATGTAAATTCTCAGGATTTTATCTCATGTTACTTCAGTCAATGCAGTCATTGCTGGCCTGATTCATTACTTCTATCAGAAGAGGACGTATTGGAATATATTTGTGTATTCTTATATAATCAGATTTGGGAAGTGACAGCATTTGTTTCCCTGTGGAAATGCGCAAATCCTCCAGCTACAGGGAACAATATTAGTTTATGAAGACAAACGAAATATTCTGAGTACATACAGTTTTTCCCCGCGACAGAGTCAGTAAGAAATGAAGTTACGTTAGACAAGAGTTAAACTTGACTTTATTCACCATTTCCAAAAAAGAACATCAGTAACAATATGAAACATCATTTGCAGGAAACCAATGTCGTTTTGAAAGACAAGGATAAACTAGTCCTGCAAATCCATTTATACTTCAAATTCCCGACCTTTATATTTTGCCGTAAACATGATATCCGGGTAGGATTTATAAAACTACGGCGTTAAATATTTATTCATTGAACTGCTTACATAAGATTACTTTGTGTGCGTATCCGGGAAATTGCTCGAAATCAATGGCTCGAAAAATAATTTCTCAAACTCTCAATTGCTCGAAAGGCAGTTTGCTCGAAACCTGTGGTTAAAAAAAATAAAACTATATTGTTCTAATATTTACTATAAGATAAAAATAATACAACTTTATTGTTGGTAACTGAATAGTTAAAATTAAAGAACGATTACATTTATATAACAAGGCAGATTGCTCGAAATATGTTGTTAAAAAAAAATAAAACATGTTCTAAGCATTTTCTTTTTTGCACATTTCACATTTCCAGTAAATTTTATTGTTCACTGTTTTGTCCTTAATATATAGATATCCGTCCAAACACAACTTCTTCTTTCCTTTTTCGCTCTCAACAAAAGTTATGTCCATCACTAGGGTTCAAGATCTCCAAAATTACTGAAATAGAAAACAAATATAGAAAAAACTCAGGACTGCTAAAGTGAGTGTCGTGGCACCTTTTATATCCAGCTCCGTTGACGTGTCGTGAGACGGTGCAGTTTACGTGGTGCTGCGAGCTTCGAGTAATCTGCCTTTCGTGCAATTGATAGTTTGAGAAATTATTTTTCGAACATTTGATAATTCGAGAAATTATTTTCGGAGCAATTTACTGTCGAATAATTGATTTCGAGCAATTTACCTAGATTCATTTATGTGGTTAGCGTAATATTTATGGGAGCAGAAAGTGGTATCTTTGAACCAAGTTCAAAATCTGAGCGAGATGGTTACATTTACTTAGAACTAATACCTAATGACTGAACGCATTTTTTGCCCTGCCACTCAGATATGGGTAAAACAGCTGTGTAGAAGGCCCACTTTAAACTTGGTAGGGCCGATCCAGGTGACAGAAAGAAAACTCCAAATTCAAAACCATACAGAAAGCAACAGGAAACCACAAGCGTTCCTTTTTAAAAAAAGATGTGGCAATTCACAGGTAATAAAGAAAAATAAGTTAAGCAGAATGATGCCCGCCATGAATAGACATGAAATTTTGAGGGTGGGTCGAACTGCATAAATGTCATAAAAAATGAAGCGATGACAACATGTAATTTTAGCTATGGGAGCATTTGAAACTAGTATTCGAGAGCAAAGTTTCAGCAAAATTTCGAGGGTAAATTTTCAGCAAAATTTCGAGGGTAAATTTTCAGCAAAATTTCGAGGGTAAATTTTCAGCAAAATTTAGAGTGCAATGTTTACGGTATTATTCATTCAAAAACATCAAGGAAGAGTTTTACTGAATTAAGTGATTTTACGAATGTTGGACGAGTACATAAGGTATGTAAGTTATGATGATATGTAGGATATATAACGGTTCACCCTAAACATGAAAAGATTAAAATAATAATAAACGAGGAAGCATCCTCTCGGAAGTCTATACTATAAATTAAAGGTCTTGATGGAAAAGATTTATGGGTGGAACTTTATCTTTAGGAAAAGGAAAACGAAAAAAGGACGATGAGGGGAACCTGTGTATGTGACACGTTCAGTACTAGTTTGGACTGGTGAAACAAATGAATGTAGCTCGTTTAAATATCTGACATGGAAAAAACGTTAGAGTGGGGAAGCTCTACATAGCAGCGTAGATTCTTTTGAAACCTGTCAAGGTTAGGAAGCATCACTCGGATATATAATGAAATCGAAGATTCTGGCGCCAAAGGAGAGACGAATTTAGAACTGGACATTTCGATTTTATACCATCGCTGTCTATTAATATTAATGGTACTCCACGGCTCCCATGTTTCGCATCCTTCAATGTCACTACAAAAAAAATATATTTCTGGTTGAAGGAAAATAATTCATGGCACTTTTTCTATAATATCAGGTGCCCTAAAAAGTTTTGCCGATTTTTATAAAGGAAATTAAAGGTGCATATTTAAAGACCTAAATGTATTTATTCATCAAAATATGAATTTTTGTAGTTTTATTTTGGAAAAAGTTATGCCCTTCCATTTTCAAGTCATCTTCATTATTAAATGTTCTGTTTTTCATATGATTATCTAAGCCTACAAACATGTGAAAATCTGTTTAGAGATGAGAACAGATACTACACTTTGATCATAAGCCGATAGCCAGGAAGTGAGGAAAAGTGGAACTCGAATATCAATGGCTACTCGTTGAATGAATGCCAAATGTTTCTTTATCAGAAAACGGCTAATATTAGCATTATCATTAGAGATGAGGGGAACAGATACTAGAGAGGTCTGGTGAATACAGTGGATGAAGCATAATCTCCCACTTTAGCTCTGCTATCTTGGCAAGGATCATTTTTGCAACGTGTGGGCGAGCATTTACCTGGAGAAGCAAAACTTGTTTTCTGTTTATTAATGCAGGCTGTTTCTTTAACAAATTAAACCGAACTCGTTCAAGTTGCTCGCAATATTCGTTAGCAGTAATGTTTTCACCTGTTTTTAAAAACTCATAGTGAATTATTCCTTGACCTGTTCAGCAAATACACAGCAAAAGTTTTTGTTGGAATAGTGGTGCCTTTCAATGATGTTTCCTCTTAGAGTTTGTATACATGATCCAATTTTCATCACATGTCATAATTCGATCAAAAACCGCTTCTTTTGTTAGTCTACTGTTACATACAGTTTGAATTCAGAGTGTTCCTTTTAAAACATTTGCCACCCAAGACTATAGAATCCATAGATGTCGGGAGAAAAGCTGGATTCATAGCTTTCTCAAGGCTATTAGCATGTAAGGGAATATAATGACTAAAACTGAAATGACGTCAGTGAATATAACTCGACTGGAATTCGAACTCGGCTCACCGATTGCTCAAACCAAACCACAATCCATTACTTTACCGTGAATACTGTATGAGGAGTGATATTACATAGAACTTGATTTTTTTTTTACTTTCTTTCTAACGATATTTTTAGGTTTCTTAGTACTTTGCTAAGGATATCGCCTTTATTTATTTCAAAATTTCGTGGTCACCAATCGGACCCTGCGTTTCTACAATCAAAATAAACGGTACAACTCTCAATGAGTCTCCTCGCTGTTAAAAGCAAGCAGATGTTCTCTGTTGAGAGGGATACTCTGCTGAAAGAAAGGACTTTTGTTTTTGTTATGGCCTGTTAAGGGGCCAGAAAGAAAGACACGGAAGACGAAGGTAGATTGAACAAGCATATTGGCGGTATATACAAAGCAAGAGTGTTAGTAATAAGTAGATAGCGGTGTACGTCCGAACGGTAGGTGAGCACTGCGTCTACCTTTTCCTTCTTGACCGACTCTCGCAGTTTGTATTTATGAGAGGAGGAAGAGTTCATTCTACTGTAGGTGGGGGGGATTGCCATAACAGTTTTACATTTACGTGTCAGTCAAACATTCATGAAGGCGATTTACTTGTGGTAACATTCTACCGAATTTGGGGTTCACTAAAGAAAAAGCTGATTAACTCGGTAACAAGATTTAAGTTATTGGATTAGTACTATGATAATCCATTGTAATGCTCGTCGACAAAATCCGGAGAACCATAAATTTTCATTCAAATTTCACAAGGTTTCGCAATAAAATTCCAGTGTGAACATCAGAATGCATCCAAAACATTTCCGACTGCTTAGCAGGAATATGATTCCTTAAAGAAAAGAATTTCACAAGTCAGTACAAGGGGAGGTGTAAGCGTACCTGCGTAAAATTAATCATTATGCTCCAGGCAATTTACTGTCGAACTTAATATATATAACGTTGTTTGTTGTAATGAAAAGACCAGACGAAATCTCTCATGTGGAAAATAACTGTTCATTCAAAACCGGAGACCATCAACCAACTTTGGCCAGGAGATATGTGGCATTTTGTCTCACCTCAAATATTGGCGCTGCAATCTTATTTTCGTGAGGATGTAACACACTATTTCCTGCATCTGCGGTAGGTGTTTATATATCTGCCTGACATTGGTTTTCAACTATCGGAGTTAGCCCGTCGATGTACCTGGCTTCTCTAGCATCACACTTATTGCAAAATATATTCTGCCATCATCTCAGTCATACACTACACTACACAAAAACAAACACATACATACATACATGCACATATATATATATATATATATATATATATATATATATATATATATATATATATATATATATATGCTATATTAAAATGACAGACAAGGTACTACGGTTAATTTTTATTTATTTTTGTGTTTGAATAATGTTTTTGTGTTTGAATAAAAAGTTTTGGGATTAAAACTGTCCAAAGGTTTTATAGTTCACTTTCGGCTATACCTTTAGCCATTATCAAAAGATGATTCGATTTTTCAACTTAAATGATAATGACTAATTTGGTAAATTTTAATCTATAGACTATTATCACTGGTTCAGCAAATTGATTTTTTGTAAATAATCACATATGAAAAGAGCCAAAGTAATTAACTTGTCGTTAGGGAAATATTTTTCTCCATATGCTGAGTCTAACACAGATCCATCTATTATCCCTTACTTTCACTTGTTTGATCCACATGCAGTAATTCCAACCTGATAAGTTGTTCCAGCACTGTTAACATATCGAAATATATGTCCTTAAATCTATCAATTAAATCCGGAATCATTGATTTTGTTTTAGAATACAGTTTCTTTCGAAAACCCAGTGCCGGTTCGAATAACACCAAGGTGAATTATTTGGCAAAGTGATTAAAGATTCTATAACGTTAAATAAAGAAAATAATGTCTCTAGGAATATAGTGGACTTTACGTAGCTACCATGTGCTTTCAGACATATTTATAGCAGATTAACTCAATTTTAGTTGAATATCTTGGAAATTAATAGGATTTATGCGATGGGTTTTATCGAAGAGGTCATTTAGTAAAGGTATGCAAAAATTGGGTCTGCAGTGTTAATATTACACTTCGATTGGTCCTAATATGGTCAGTGAAAGCAGTATATTTACTATCACAGAATGTCTGTAAAAGAGCTGTGATCTTAATTGTATCAAAACACAACAGACTTTCTGCGTTATTTGTTTTGTATTCGAGTGCGAAAATGATTTGAACAAAGATATCAAGATTCTTTGTTTCAAAGTGTCGAATGAAGAAGAATATGTATTTCAAATCTTATGAACAATTCCGTTATATCAGAAATACATGGAAAAATAATGGACTCTTTTTCTAACCACTTTGTTTGTTCCATGATCTCAACAACGTGATCCTAAGTTGTAGGTTTAGTCATTTGTGTTAATTACGTGTTTTGCTTTCACTTGGCCACCTGTGTCATTGACCTGCTTTCTTTTATAGACGTTATAAAACAGTTACCTTTTCGAAATGACGTTACTAAATCATCTCTGTCGTTTCACAATGGCTCATATCATATATCTAATCATTTACGAGATTTAGTCTCAGTCCGTCTTTTTTTTTACCATAGTGCATAGTATTTATTGTACAAGCATGTAAATATATGAAGACTTGTGTCAAATTATAATCAGCGTAACAAACAATTATCTTGTATATATAGGATTATATAGGTTCCCCAATCAAAAGTAATGTTCGAGCGATGACATTTCGATAACTGCATATATGAAAGAAAATGTCGTTGATACGCACCTCAGACAAATCAGCTTCTCCCTTTAAATCTTCCAGGTAGAGTAATTAAATTCGAAACTGGTTTGAAAATATTGGACAATATTATTTAAATTTAAACGCACCGACTGCTTCGCCATTGAAAGAAATTTGCTAAACAAAACATCACAAGTTTGGAAATTTCAATTCTGATGCAGATCGCAGTGCCAACTGGTGCCTTCGAGGGCATGACCGGCTTTATTTGTGATTGAAAGCAGATCGAACCTCTATAGATAGAAGGATAGGTTATTGATTTTTAGGAAGATGTTGCTAACGTGTCCTGGGTCAAAAAATTTACAATTGAAGAACACATTGTTTAGCTCTTGGCACCGCAAGAAATTCGCTGTATTCTTGCAGACAAGCATCTAGGCAAATGTATTCACAATCACACGCACACACACACACACACACACACACACACAACACACCATTCTATATATACAAAATCGTATATTTTCGCATACGGTGTTACAGGTGACAGGGGATTAGTACAGCTTCATAGACACTTACAAATCAAATATATACACTAATGAGAAATACTTCAGTATCAACAGATTTATCTGACAAACACACGCATTCGACCATGAATGTGTATACAGGTGAGTACATAAATGCACACAGATACTCACTCTTGTTCTCACATACACAATAATAATGTAATAACGCTGATAGACAAAAAATACACACTAATACACACACGTATAGAGGTATTCATCCACATAGGCACACGTATAACCGGATTATCCATTGCAGACACAAAACATACATTTACATAATCACCAATAAGTACGCTGCGGGCAAAAGAAAAAAAAACAATTCACTAATGAATCTACAACACCAGAGATATAAAAACAGATACATACAATTATTTAATAATTAAAGAAAAAACACATACACTAATAGACACACGTATAGAGACATTCATTTATAAAGACGCACTCGTATTAAAACAGGCAGGTGAATAAAATGTCTTTACAAGCGAAAACTTTAATTATTTCTTTCGTTTTCTTTATCTTTTTAAAGGTTTATTGACATTATCCCCTTGATTGAAAATACACCTTTCTATTTTTTCATTATTTAATTTCTTTCTTTCCTTTCGTATTTTTCCTTTGTTATTTACATTTTCACACTGTAAGTTTTGTCATAACGATAATGAAAACTGAATCCTAAAACTAAGATCGAAACCGGCTGAGTTCTCAAATATTCAAGTAGCTCTAGAGAATACAATGTATGTATTTCTCAAGATATCTTACTTGAACTCTGTCCAATACATCGATGCAAGATCTAGTTACTGGCATTCCCTGATGATTGAATAAAAAGAGACGAGTAATTACTTTAGGCAAACTAATCTCATATAAAAAAACTTATTTATCCCATGAAGGCAATACCAGCAAATGGTTCTTACCAAAATATATAATGAGGTTGTATTTCTTCATTTATATTTATCTTCATGTATTTTTATACTTTTGTTTTATCAACATTTTTAACATTGACTTGGCTTTGAATATTGCCGCCGCAACTTGTCATGTGCTCCTGCTATATATTTAAAGATTCATGATGAAATTCAAAGAAAAATATGCAATGATATTAGTCCTGACTTGGCATCTCGGCTTCAGCCTCTTTTCTACTGCCATAATGTATCCTCCGTGTGACTTTTAAATACAAATTCATGGTAACTGATAGGGTGAACTTACCGCAATGGTCAGATGGAATTTGAAAGAATTTAAATGCAGTACTAGAAAATTGGCAAGGCCTCATCATTTTCCAGGTGAAATGGCTAGATGGAATCCATAAGTTCTATGCCTAGAAAGTTTCTTCTAACAGAGAATTCTTGCTTGCAATCGAAGAATTTAAATTGGGTTCTTACAAAGGTTATTTCTGATATTCAAAAAGAAAAAATTCAATGTCAATCGTTATCTTCTGTCTTTATAATTCTTGTTATTTTGTCGTCTTTCATCAGTAATTTTTTTTTAATGGTTTTCTCGTATTTATTTTGATATTTTATATATATATATATATATATATAGAAATATATATATATATATATATATATGAACTAGCAAAACCTACTAGTATCCACTTGTAAAAAAGAATTTAAAATAACGGTAGCATTAATAATAAAACAAAATGCCAACACTTAATAACCCACACGCGACAATGTGCTAACAGTGTTCAGATAAAATAAAATACGACTAGAACTCTAGAAACACTAATTACTACCAAAGTATCCATATATATATATACCAGTGGTATAAAATGACAATTGAAAAAAACGTCTTAGATTTTGCCGACGCGTTTCGTCTTCCGAGTTTTTTTCAAGGCGAAAATGAAAGAAAATGTTTTTTTTTTTTTTGTTATAGTTACATTAAAAAATCCAAATTTAACAAGATAAACTCTTCTTGTTCTTTAGATTTGGAAAGTTAATGTAAATTTCCTTTATAGGTGAGCCTATTTTTTGTTTTTTTTTTTTTTTTTCCATGTCGACAAACGTTTTCAATTGACATCAATTCTAGAACAATGCCAAATTGGTATAAAATGACAATTGCAAAAAAATCTTGGATTTTGCCGATTTTTTTTCCATTTGTAATATTGACCAATTTGTCTTGTCCAATTGGGAATCTGGGAATTTAACTATATATATATATATAATACAGCAGGAATCAAACGCTAATATTCCATGCTTATAATTTATGACACATGGAATATTATTGTATAAACCTTATATATTATATTCTTACTCTGTCCTGGACATTGAGTTCTACCTGGATTAATTAATTAATAGATATATATATATATTGCCACTAATATTATATTATTTATATATTATATATATATATATATTATATATATATATATATATATATATATAACCAATGTTAACCCGAGACGCAACGAATCACTATTTTGGAGGTTAGCACAAGACATGTTTGATAAAGCAAAAAACAATGCTCTAGAAGCAGTTTAAGATTTTAGACGCTTATTTAAAATTAACAAGAAAAAACACACTTCAAAAAAAGAGACTATAGGTCGTTTGTTATAGAAAAAAGAATTTGATCTTATTGAACTGATTAGACTTAGTATCGAGACAGTAAATGGTTTTAGCATCAACATAGATACCAAGTTGAGAGCTTCGTTAATGAAAATTAAAAATAAATTGAACCCAAAGATAGAGCCTTGGGAAACACTTATATTAGTATAGAAATTTCTAGAAGTGTGGCCCTTCAGGATATAACTCATTTCACGATTTGATAAGTAAGACTGAATCAATTAAAAAAATCGCTAGGAGACATGACTTTTCAACTTATGGGGAACACCAAAATTTGAGATGTCCAAAGGACTGGGCCAAGCTTCACTATTCATATCTAAATCTTGAGAGTCTCCTTCCGTAATAATCATTAAGACAACAGAAATGAAAACCATATTGCTTGTCTGAAAGAAAGCGCTGTGATGTGAGATGTGTGATGCTTAACTAATTCAACATTTTAGTATGTCAAAAAGAGGTATTAGGATAATGACTAACAGCTGGAAGGGTCACTTTTTAATTCCATTTAAAATCTTGGAACAACACTTTTGAAGGTTTGCAACCTTTTAGGGATGCAAACGAAAATTCAATATACATTTACATATTAAGTTTGAAATTATGTTAGTATTATATCTTAGAGTTACAACTGACATCCATTTTAGCTACAGCTATTGAAATTATTCAGGTGATGTTTTTTTCTGTCATCTGATACAATTTGTGATTATTTAGTACCAATCACCGATGTCTGAAGGAAGAATATTCCAGCTAAATCTATATGCTTCCGTCACTGAAAACTATTTTAAACGATTGATCTGTGAAAGGGCTTGTATCATTTAAAATCTCGATGGGTCCAAGACTACCCAAAGAACATGTCTGGAAAGTTGTTATTATATAATGTTTTAGCAGCTTTGTTGCAGTTTTAGGCTTTGAGCTTTGCAAGTTACTCCCAAACGCAGTCTATTCTAAGATAAGTTTCCTCGTCTCTAAAAATCTTTTTTAGGATATGGTATACACCGAGCTATTTGAAGCGTTTTAGATTTGAAAATTGGGCAGTCAGTAAAGTGTAATGACGGATGCCAGTAGGCTCCATTTGTTTTCTTTGAATTCAGTGTTTAACTTCTGTTTTAGAAATGTTAATCTTGGTGATATTTCAATGAGCAAATTCTGTTTTCATTTAAAAAGATGTATTTATTGATAGTATATCAAATATTATTTTCATTTTAAAAGAAATAAAAAATATATGAAAGAATTTTTTTTGCGGAGGATTTCAATTTGTTATTTCGATGGGGTTTTCAACAGTATTGATTACTCTTTTTTAACATAACGATGAACAGCATCTCACCGATATAAACTACCTTCATTACACCAGATTTAGCCCTTATCGTCTTTTTACACTATTTATTTTAGGTTCTGTCTTTCCTCATTTGATGCGGGTTTTGTTTCTCCGATGTTTGAATGAAGAATTGTTGTAAATTTAACCGCATGAAAACTATTTTAAAATTGAACACAATGATAAGCATATATATAATCTCGACCTTTTGAGACTGGAGTTCTCCCGGAAAATATATATATTTGTATAGTTTGATATATATATATATATATAAATCCAACGCAGCTGGATTTTTCCAGATTCCTCATGTCTGCGTGAAATTTGTGGAGTTAATTTCAAGATGGGACATCTAACGTAGACCTGTTTAACAATTGTAATGACGGATGCAGAGAATCCAACAGACTTTTTTTCAATTACAGATTTAACTTTTGTTTTAAAAAGGTGGACTGAGTGATATCTTAGAATGTCTCATATAAGACAGGATACCCAAGATCTAATTACAGCCACAAACATCAGGGCTACGTCATCCACATAGGACTCTCATCATCAGCTACAGTGGTCCAAATACATTTCTGAAACTTGAATTATTTCACTTTAGTGTTAATAATGACCACATAACCAAACACAAAGCTCTCAACTTTGACGCGTGTAGAATGGATGATAAACGATTTTAGTGGACTCAAAAATTTTCAATCTGCTTGATGAATCATCTTCAACCAATTAAATTGCATTTTAAACTAGATAGACATATCCAAAATTGATCTCATCCCTTTGCTTAATACTTGCTGAATTGTGCGGCTAGTTTTTTAAGAGACATACCGGGTCTTAAATGCCAGATATCTGTTTTAATTTAAATTTTGAAAAAAAAAAAACAGAACATTTTGGATCGGAGAGATTAATGATATAACCAGATATCTGTTTTAAAAAAGGCTCTAGCTTTAATTTTCATCTTCTTTTTCTTATATTTCCCCTCGTTTAGAATAAATTAAAAAAAAATTTTTAAAAATTACTTTCTGATCAGAAGGTTTTGAGGAGCATGGAAACACACCTTAATAGGTGTTGTTTCTAGGTCCATCCTGACTAGGGGATGGCTGAAATTTCAAGAGGTCAAAACACCTGAAAGTATCTTAGGGCAAAAGGCAAAACCCCAAAACTGAAAAGGTCAACCCCAAAAAAAAAAACACTATGAAAATATTTTATAGTAAAATTACCAGCAATACATTTCCATGGTAAAACAGAATTTACAAGCAATACACTTTAAAAAAATTACCAGCAATATATTTTTAGAAAATAAATTATTAATGTTCCCAAGAAAATTAATATTGTCATTAAATGAACCAAAGTGTTGATATACCGTAAAACAAACCAAACCAAATCAAACAAGGATCAACAGTCTGTCGGTTTAAGTTTTTATTGTATTTTCCAATTTTCAAATCAATTTTGTGAATTGTACTCGAAATTGTGGATAAATTATCTGTGTATTATTGTTCTGTTCCAGTATATTCAACCATCTCAACCTTTTTTTAAGACTTAATGTAATGAATGTGTGGTAGTCTTTTCTATTCTTTGTCTACTTCCTGAATGATAGAGATGTAATCTTCAAGGATGCATGAGAATTCATAGACAATATTACACAGGGGTGATTTGGGGTGTCTTGAATTCTTGATAAAGATAATTTATTTTATTTTATTTATACATTCATTGTATGCCTTCATTTTCTGCCGAATCATTCTTTACTCATGTGTAATTTCAACTTTCAATCATGTTTCTCTGTCGAACGCTCAGCTTCAAAAGCAACTACATTTATCATTACTGTTCAAATTTCATATCTATAAGGAAAGTCAATTCTTTGCAGAAGATTAAACTTAGAACTACAGGAATATCGAAAATAAAGTAAATAAAATATTCCTACACAGTATCAGAGAATGCATTGAACACTATAAACTCTGAAACGAAAACACGTAACTTCATGTATCAGAAATGATGTACTTCAAAACTAATTAACCCTGAAGATTGCTCATTGCAATATGAACAAGGTGTCGTACAACAAGAGCCCTAAAATTTATATATATAATAACCTCTCTCTCTCTCTCTCTCTCTCTCTCTCTCTCTCTATATATATATATATATATATATATATATATATATATATATATGTGAGTAGCGGCGCTAAATCGAGTATAGTTTGTGTCTTCTTCGTCATCGAGGCCGTGGTACAATTGATATAATGTTTGTGTTGTATCGAAACGATCTGCTTTCGATTGTCGGTAGTGGATGCGCACTGCTTATGCGTCCCAGATAAGAGGAAATGGCCCTCCAGTGTTTTCTGTATTCTGTTGAGGGATTATTCTAGGCTCGACGAAGTACTATACGATTAGCCTAAATTCCCAAAATAATCACTCATATATATATATATATATATATATATATATATATATATATATATATATATATATATATATATACATGTGCGTACCGATTTTTGAACTGTGATATTGCACTTAATTTGAAAGATGGGGTTTAACATGATAAATAATGCCACAGAATATATTCTTCAAAATCGTTTCCGTTTCATGATGAAATTTGTTTAAATATTAAGTTTCGGTACAAAATTGGAGCGTTGGGATTCTATTCCGGTAAAGAGTGTAAGTTTTAATGTTGTCAATAACTGCCCAACCCTTATGGAAGATAATTGCGTAAATACTATTTCATAAAATATTTCCAGTTACAACATTTGCCTCGTTCTCAATAAATCAAAGAAAAATGAGTCAGAATTATGGATAATATAAAAATATTTACTTCATAAAGGCAAAATAAAGATTATAGGTCCCTCCACGAGATCGCTAAAAAAAGAGTATAGGATGATGAAAAAGACGCCAAAATGGACGAAAACAAAATTTTATCGTCTAAATGTTTATATTATTATTAAGAGAAAATATCAAAGTTTATTTAATTATTTTTTAAAAATGTTTCCTTCTTTTTAGAACAATCTGAATTTTCATTTAAAAATCCTTGTTTCTCTTTGTATCACTGGAATTAGTAAAATAACTTATACAATTTTTAGCACGTTTTTTTTTTGTATGACACACATTAATTTGGAAAATCTTGGAAAAATAAAAATAATTAGTGTTAAGGAAACTTTCAGAAACTATTCACAAATGATTGAAATTATTATGAATATGTTTACTTTTATTAAAGTCATGGCAGAAATTATTTTTATATTTATTACTCCCCCCACCGTAACTAATTTTATGAAAACTCTAGGAATTCGATCAAGTCTACTTTAGTAATTACAATAGTTAAAACACAAGGCTTTGAGCAATGCAAATCTTGTTTGTTTTTTGTTTTTAATTGGATCCACCTACCTGAAGATAAGCTCTGAATTGTAACATACAAAACTCAATAAAACAAAGATATTCTTTACTTTCAAATGCTTTTATTTGCTTTTAGTTGTTTTTATGAATATGGACAAATAAAGATTAAATACAATATGTATTTAGGTTGATTAAAACCGACTGCTTTTTTTTCTCTATTTACATTATTCGGACTATTGTCCTCATCTTTGTCGCCATATTTATCACAAAGTTTCGGCCGTTGTATGCTCCGGTTGGAATGTCGAACTGAACCGTTTATTTCGCTAACTGGGTGCTATATCTAATGGATGTCAGTTGTCAGTTATCTCCTGTTAATTCCCGTCTCCAATTCTCCACCGCCTAAACAAGGTATTGAACTCACACACTTTGGGTCCTGTCACTGTATCTACCTAACGACTTATTCACTGTGCCATGTGTCTTCGAGTACATCTGTGCATGAATTTCTGGGTATTATAAACCTAAAGTCTTCATCAATTTTTTTGTGTTCATATTGCAATTTTTGCTGTTATCATTACATGTTTTACCAGAACTCATATTGCAATTTTAGTTGATATTATCACTTTTCTCTGGCACTCCTTATTACTGGTTCCCATATTGTATTCACATGGTCCGTGGAACTAGAACAGTCTACTCCAGTGAGCGAAATAAAGGGTTCGTATTCCAACCACCTGAAGAAATCCAGAGCGTACAACAGCCGAAACGTTGTGATAAATATGGCGACAAAGATGAAGACAATAGTCGGAATAATGTAAATAGTGTACATAATACCTGATCTCAGAAATATAGACAGATACTGAAGGGCCGAAACGGTGTGATAAATATGGCGACAAAGATGAGGACAATAGTCCGAATAATGTAAATAATGTACATAATACCTCATCTCAGAAATATAGACAGATACTGAAGAGCCGAAACGTTTTGATAAATATGGCGACAAAGATGAGGACAATAGACCGAATAACGTAAATAGTGTACATAATACCTCATCACAGAAATATAGACAGATACTGCTTCTTTTTTTTCATATAGAATTTCATTTTGGTTATATTTTAGGGAAACAAAATTAAACTAATTCTAATAAAAAAAACTCAACGTAAAACTTTTAATTTAAAATTAAGTAAATAAATAAAGTAATAAAATAAATGTATTTTGTTTATGAATCTAGTACCGGAATTTTCTTCTGTTGGATATTATCTGAGTTTTCACCGTTATGAGGAATTTTGTTTTTTACTGTAAAATTAATTAGTTCTTTCGTATTCTTGTGCAACAGACGTAATTATTTGAAAAAGCAGGTAAACTTTTTATTTAATTTATATAATGTTCTATTTTTGGCGCGTATTTAAACATTGTGTTTGTTTATTTCCGTGGAAGAAACTATATTTCCATTTATGTATTTTTTTCATTACAAATTTACCTTTGAAATTTATTAAAATAGAGTAATGTTTGCACTTGTTCTCCTCACAAGAATTTAATGTTAATTTTGTCTTTGTTTTTCATGTTTTGTTTTAACTAGTTGATGTGCTGATTTTCAAAATTTGAATTAATTTAAAAATATAAATTTACTTCTGATAATCTTCTCTTCTCTGGTAAATAATATTGTTATATTTTCCCTCGTATTTATCATGTATGCTAGAACTGTTTTTAAACACATATACGCATTTTGAAATTTCAGGTTTCCATTGAAGAAAGGTTAAGTTTAAAAGATCAGAGATAGAAGACAGGACCAAAACGAAGTTTTCAACTGGGAAAGATGACTTCAAAAGAATCAAAACCCTGCAACTGATGTAGAGAGATTAGACAGGCAGATTGAAAGATAACATAAACAGGGTTCTAAACACATTTCCTCTACATCGGATATTTTTCCACTAATGTCTTCCTGTAAAGAAACAACCGATGACTGTTTTGAGCCAGGGAGACTGTCTAAGAGAGCCTACAGTCTTTAGATATGTCATTGAAAGTGTAATATATCTTCCATAAATTAGGGAATGGTTTGCTAATGCCTTTTTATTAGACCTACAAGATATGGGATTTCTTCGTCCATGCCTTGACTTAAAGGTCCATATCATTAAATCAAAAAATTAAACAGTGAAAAAGCTAGAGTAAAAGTAACCACACATCAGAGGCATATTCAGAACTATGAAAATATCTGTATCTGTGCTAAATGCAGAGTTGATAGACACTTTGTAAAACAAAGCGATTAAAACAAAAAATGCCAGAAAAAAAAAGAATACTAAAGAACCAGAGTGCCACATGACTTTTACCAGAGATGGACACGGAAAGTAGATATCTTATCCAAAGAATTATCCCTCTCGTTGGTGCAACTGGTGTTCTTCCTGTAACGTAAATTAAATTAAGGCAGTTCTTGTGGATAATACCAGTACATATGACTTACAGCCCTGGAAAAAAAACATAAAGTTGCGCACCATTGGTTGTTTACTTCATTAAGTACATGGATTGAACTAAAATAGCTCTACTACTTTTACTGGCCTTTAGTGTGTAAACCCCTCCCTCGATGGGGTTTGTAATACATCTTTTTATCATTTCACTGTTGCGTCTCTGTCTTCGGGCAGAGCTCACTCAGATGCGACGCCGTCAAAGTACAGAGTCGCAAATGAGAAAAATTAAACTGAGCGGTGCCCAACCCTGGGGAACAGCTGACGGAGTCCGCGCCCTATCATTGCACCAGAGAGAGGGATCGGTGCTCACACCGAGGTTAGTGCAACTGATAGTTGCGGGGGCTGTGGGCAATTCTTATTCCTGGCTTGGGTGTTCACGATCTGGTCGCCACCATAAAAAAGATTTACTCGTCTTAGTGGGGAGACAGAATAAATACCTACTGCTTTTACTGGTCCTCTAGGGAAAACTTTGCGGAAATAATTAGAAGGATTTCATCCACTCATAACACAATAACGCACTAGAAAATTTCTATCTTACTGCAGGAACAATGGAAGATTTAACTTGTGGCCAAAGACTACCCGTATAATATGCAGCTAGAATTTCTTGATAAAAAGTGAACCCTAGAATTGATGCCTGGAAAATTGTGTATCTAAAACAAGCCAGATGGTTAACTTTAACCATCAGGTTAATGTGTTTATGGATTAGACATGTCTAACATCTATAACTCGATAATAATAAGTACAGTATCTGTCTATATTTGTGGAATGAGGTAATTATTCGGACAATTGTCCTCATCTTTGTTGCTATATTCATCACGACGTTTCGGCCGTTATACAATCCGGCCTTCTTCAGGTGGTTGGAAAGAGTGAGAGTTCAATACCCGGTTAAGGCAGTAGAGAACTTAGAGAGGGGAATTAACAGGAGATAACTGATAACAGACATCCATTAAATATGACATGTGGAACTAGAACAGACTACCACAGTGAGCGAAATAAAGAGTTCAGTTCCACATACCAACCACCTGAAGAAGGCCGGAGCGTACAACGGCCAAAACGTTGTAATAAATATGGCGATAAAGATGAGGACAGCAGTCCGAATAATGTAAATAGTGTACATAATACCTCATCTCAGAAATATAGACAGATACTGAAAGGCCGAAACGTTGTAATAAAAAAGGCGACAAAGATGAGGTATATCGTCTATAATAGTGTAAATTGTACATCTTCATAAAATTTATAATTGATATGTATGTAGTTGGTTGGTTCGAATTTAAAATTAATAATAAAGTCCGTAACCAACATATGTATATCTTCAACATGATCCAGAGAATAAATCGTCAAATAAAATACAGAACATTGCATTAAAAATATTATTTTTTTTTGGTTCAGTAGTATCGAGCCACCAGTGACGAGATAAAAAAGAATTTCATTCAACTCTGAATCGACACTCTAGTCATAAAGATATCTCTTATAAAATGGAGTTTTTGAAGCTGTGATTACAGATGGTTTTTCATATAATGAACTGAAAGAGATTCCAATGAATTGGAACAAAATTTAACCCAAATAAATAAATAAACAAATAAACGACTTCCGGTAAAATAACCACCAAAATAGACTACCCACAATGCACCACTGACCCGTATATATGAATAGCCGAGAAAAATAATCGATTAAATAAGTTCTGTAAAATTTAAATAAATATACTTGCAGAAAACATTCCCGTCCTTCCCTATATATGTTTAAGACAGAGTTTTGTTCCTGTTTGTGTATTTGTAAAAAAACAGAAAGCCAGAAATATGAATAAAGGTAGAATGTGATATACATCGAATAAAGAAATTGACATACAGCGAATAAAGAAATTGACATACAGCGAGTAAAGAAATTAATATACATCGAATAAAGAAATTGACATACAGCGAGTAAAGAAATTGACATACAGCGAATAAATAAAATTGACATAGAGCTAGTAAAGAAATTTATATACATCGAATAAAGAAAGTGACATACAGCGAGTAAAGAAATTGACATACAGCGAATAAATAAAATTGACATACAGCTAGTAAAGAAATTGACTTACATCGAATAAAGAAAGTGGCATACAGTGAGTAAAGAAATTGACATACAGCGAATAAATAAAATTGACATACAGCTAGTAAAGAAATTGACATACATCGAATAAAGAAAGTGACATACAGCTAGTAAAGAATTTGACATACATCGAATAAGGAAAGTGGCATACAGCGAGTAAAGAAATTGACATACAGCGAATAAATAAAATTGACATAGAGCTAGTAAAGAAATTGACATACATCGAATAAAGAAAGTGACATACAGCGAGTAAAAAAATTGACATCCAGCGAATAAAATTGACATAGAGCTAGTAAGGAAATTGACATACATCGAATAAAGAAAGTGACATACAGCGAGTAAAGAAATTGACATACAGCGAATAATTAAAATTGACATACAGTAAAAAAAATTGACATAAAGAAAATAAAATTGACGTCGAATAAAGAAAGTGACATACAGCGAATAAAGAAATTGACATACAGCAAATAAAGAAATTGGCATACATCGAATAAAGAAAGTGACATTTATCGAATAAAGGAAGTGACATACAGCAAATAAAGAAATTGGCATACAGCGAGTAAAGAAATTGACATACAGCGAATAAATAAAATTGACATACAGCTAGTAAAGAAATTGACATACATCGAATAAAGAAAGTGACATACAGCGAGTAAAGAAATTGACATACAGCGAATAAATAAAATTGACATACAGCTAGTAAAGAAATTGACATACATCGAATAAAGAAAGTGACATACAGCGAGTAATGAAATTGACATACAGCGAATAAATAAAATTGACATACAGCTAGTAAAGAAATTGACTTACATAGAATAAAGAAAGTGACATACAGCAAATAAAGAAATTGACTTACATAGAATAAAGAAATTGACATACAGCGAATAAAGAAATTGACATACATCGAATAAAGAAAGTGACATTTATCGAATAAAGAAAGTGACATACATCGAATAAAGAAAGTGACATTTATCGAATAAAGAAAGTGACATACAGTATTTACATTAGTCGGACTATACCTGGTTAAGACAGTGGAGAGCTTTCAGAGGTTAAAATTGGCAGGAGATAACTGATAACTGACATCCATCAAACATGGCACGTGGAACTAGAACAGTCTACCCCAGTGATCGAAATAAAGGGTTCAGTTCGAAATTCCAACCACCTGAAGAAGGCCGGAGCGTACAACGGCCGAAACGTTGTGACAAATATGGCGACAAAGATGAGGACAATAGTCCGACTAATGTAAATACTGTACATAATACCTCATCTCAGAAATATAGACAGACTCTAAAGTGACATACATCGAATAAAAGAAGTGATATACAGCGAATAAAGTAATTGACATACAGCAAAAAAGAAATTCACATACAGCGAATAAAAAATTGATATACCCACGAGAACAATAAAATAATTATGTCTTTCGTAATATGTCATTCAAAACTTATTGTTGGAAAATTACGACGAAATTTCTAACGGAATGTTTCGAAAACAGTCACACACATATATATGAACATAAAAGTGTGTGTGATTCTTGCTTTTTTCTCATAATTATCTTAGGTAGGTATTCAGTTATTTTCTCCGATGGTGATATTTGTAAATTTTACATTTCCTTTTTGACATTTCTGTTGATCTCTCACATTTCATAAATGGAAAATAACGAGTTCGCTTATTGAAAGAACGATTTCCGCTTTTACTCACAAAGAAGAACATCGTATGTGGTACTTGGTAATTGACCAAGTAGTCAGTGCAATTTTCAGTTGAAATTTATAAAAATCTTTTTCTTAAAACAATTTTAAAGAAAAATATGTTTCTCAAGTAAATATATTGTTAATGCTATTTCCAGTAATGAAATAAACTCCATGTCTAACCTTTTCTTTTTGGTGTGGAAGAATAACATCGTTATTATGTCATTATTTTCTCTTCAAATTACCTTTGATATAATTTTACTTGTTGCTGATTTTAAAAGTCTTCAAGTAATGTGGTTTGTGTTATCTCGCAAAATAACTTGCTTGTGATTATGTAGAGTCAGTTCCCGAATGATCGTCCTTTCTAAGATCAACAGTCTTCATATAACTACTGATATGAGAAATCAGTTGTATACAACTGACAGTTTACACTATTTACATTATTAGGACTATTGTCCTCATTTTTGTCGCCATATTTATTGCAAAGTTTCAGCCGCTGTACGCTCCGGCCTTCTTCAGGTGTTTGGAATTATTTCGCTCACTAGGAAAGACTGTTCTAGTTCCACGTGCCATGTCTAATGTATGTCAGTTATCAGTTATCTCCTGTTAATTCCCATCTCCAAGTTCTCTACTGCCTTAACCGGGGATTGAACTCACACACTTTGGGTCTTGTCGCTGGATCTAACTAACGCCTTTATCCACTGTGCTATGAGTCCTTGAAGAATTATAAACCTAATGCCTTCAGCAACCTTTTCTTTACCAGTTGCAGCTTTTGCTGTTATCATTGCATGTTTTTTTTTACCAGAGATCATGTTGCAATTTTCGTTGTTATTAACGCTTTTCTCTGGCACTCCTTACTAGTTCCCATGTTGTGTTCATTTCTATTGCGTTGAGAAATTGGAGAGGGGAATTAACTGGAGACAACTGATAACTGACATAAATTAAACATGGCACGTGGAACTAGAACAGTCTACTTCAGTGAGCGAAATAAAGGGTTCAGTTCGACATTCCAACCACCTGAAGAAGGGTGGAGTGTACAACGGCCGATACGTTGTAAGAAATATGGTGACAAAGATGAGGACAATAGTCCGAATAATATAAATAATGTACATAATATCTCACTTCAGTAATATAGACAGAAACTGACAGTTTAGGTAAAACAGAAAGTGTCATGTTCTTAAAGCAATTTGTCAGGGAAATAGGTTTCTCAAGTCCAGTAAGTTTTATCGTTTTTTCCAGTATTGACTGAGGTTTCATTCCCAGACATTTGTTTGAAGTTATGTGGAATATCAAAAGTTTGTTTTTATTATAAATACGACTTATATTTGTTATATATTTTAGTTGTTGCTGGTGAAAATTCTTAGGTGATGTCGCTTCTGTTGTTTCGTATATTTTTTTTATTTGTAATTACAGTGATCCCTCGTTTATCGCGGTTGATTGATTCCGAGACTGGCCACGATAACTGAATTTCCGTGAAGTAGGGACGCCATATTTACAGTATTTATTTAACGTGTATTTGGACTTTTAAAATCCTCCCTGTACCATTAACAACCCAACCATTACAGTACTCTATTAATAACAAGGACAACTGTTAAGCAATAACAATTTAGATTACAAAAAAATAAAGATTGTTACTGTATTCAACGTGATAGAAGTTAAAGTAGAATTTGAATGATGATGGTGATGAATTTGCTGCGCAGTAGAAATGATGATGATGTAACTGATGATGACTTCTACTGTGCAGGCGATAATTGTATTTTACGTCTCTTCGGATGGCGGTGCCCTTTCTATTGCTATTTTACGCTTCTTTTGTTGTTCGTAGACAAGGAAATAATATTTATTATTAATATTTTAAAGGGCTTAATGATAAATTTTAGGTGTTCATATATCGCGATTTTTCTAGAATTTTGCAGAAACTCCGCGATATATTTTCCATATATATATTTTAAAAATCCGCGAAGTCGTGATAGTAGAACCGCGAATTAGCGAGGGATCACTGTATATAGTTCCATTCTGGGGATGAGGTAAGGGATGCTTAAATGATTAATGCCCATCACTTCCACTCTTGTACTTTTCTATGCCCAGAGCACAGTTTTGCAATAGATTAACAAAATATGGTCTCTCATTTCCTGTTGAAATTCAAAATATAACCCTTTGTAAACCAATATTGATGTCTATCAGATCAAGACGGATATGTCATATAAAACTGTTAAAGTTTAAAAATTTACTGTCAGGTAAAATCATTTACAATAATGGAGCATAGATAGAAAGAACAATCTTAGGAAAATTTATGACAAACTGAAGAATCTTTTTCGTGTGCCACGTTTCGGCCTTTGGGTCTTCATCAGACTAAAAACACAGGAAATAATTACGCATGCGCATGAAAGTGAAGTGTCTCTGATATGTTAAATTTAAATTTAGTTTCTTTTTTTATTTATGTACTTTATCGCTATTGTCATGTTATTATATCTGCCTAGAAAGGTGAAATGCAGGGCCTCAATCTAAATTTTCTATGGATGATCTAGCGATTAAATCGGTTTTTATCAAGGTGATTCTTAAATCAGGCTTCTACATCATGTTTCGACCAAAGTTCGTTGCCGGAATTGGATTAAGAAATTAATTTTGATTTAAAGAAAATTTTACGTTTTACCTTTGGAGTAACTTTGGTTTATTATTTGATACACTGAAGTAAATATAATATTTATTTTATTTGAACTTTGCATATTTTATCTTTAAACAAACTTTTCCGGTGCGAAATTCACAAGTGTCATTACGAATTTTATCACGGTTAATTTAAATTTTAATATTTTTTCTCTTTTTTCTTCAACAATGACGATATTATGTATAAATTTATTTGTTTTATGAATACTTCGTTTTTCTTTAACATAAAAGTTATTTTAAAAAAAAAAGAATGCGGAATTTTTCTGTCTTTTTTGAATAGAACATGAAAAAATAAAAATGTAATTGACCCTATAGATAAAAGGGTTGGTTTTATCCAATGGCTTGACTCAAAGAGTTGCGAGTTCAATACCTGACTACAGCTGAGGTGAGCAAAAACTTGATTATTCGAATTATGAATAGTGTCATAATATTTGAAATTATAACAGCCATGAGAAATTTTCTGAATATCTAAAATATTGAAACAATTTAACCCGGAGCAACGACCACACAAGAAGGTTTTAGCGATGGAATTCCTTTACTAGGAACAATCAAAAACTTCCAAAGAACATACCGTAAAACAGTGGCGTAGCTTAGTATACCAACGGATGATGCATGCAAGCGCAGACAGATATATCTAGACAGGTGTCGGGGATACATTGGTGGGGGGGGGCGTTTATACAATTAAAGCCATTTACACTCGGGCAACAACAATATTTATATTTGTATAATGATGTACAAGCATATAGGTTACTATTTTTGTTAGTGTTATGTCCTTTTGACTGAATTACAGTTTTTACTAATGAAATATTTTTATCCGACCTCACAAAAGTTGAATGAACTTGTCACTCAAAATGTTCACTGTTAGACAGTTGAAAGAATTATAAAGCTGAGAAAATACTGAATAAACTTTTAGCTTTAGGAGAGCTGAATGTTCCGTAATGCTTGTAATTAAATTTTAATTACTTGTAGTTGAATATTCATAGTTTGAAATGAAGTTTGAAAAGTTTTGTATGTTTGTAATGTAGTTTAGAAAATTTCGTACCTACGTGTATGTGTGCGTATGTTTTCAGCGTCCGACCGAAATGCTGTCGCAGTTTCCTTTAAGGTTACATTTTCGTTGGCGAATGAAATCAGGAAAGAGAGAGAGAATTATTTTTTGGTCAGGTCAAGAACTAGGCCGATGTAATTCGGACATGATTTAAATATAAAGTGACTAATCAGAAGTTGATGTTTTCTGAAAATATGTATGAAAATTGATAAGCTCTGTGATCCAATTTGGCACAGAAATCGACATTGATATTCGGATATGATTTAAATATTAAGTGACCAGTCAGAAGGTTTTCTGAACATAATTATGACGCTGAGTAAGCTCTGAAATTCGCTTTTTGAAGTAAAATTGAGATTGATCAAAAAAGTGGTAGCGGAATGCTAAAAGATCAAATGTGACATAGTATAATTTGTACATTATTCTTCTAGTTCTTTCGGTAATATTTAGTACTGAAGTATGGGCATTCCGCTGATATTTTGACATTTTGCCTTGATTGGTTTTATTAACACCCTTTATAAGGCCCTTTATTTAACAGTTGCATCCTGTTTTGTATGAGCTACATATTTAAATAATTTCATTAGATCTGTATGTTTAAATAATTTTGTTTCATCTAGATATTTTTAATAATTTCGTTCAAACAATTTTTAAACTTTCCATTTATTTCTTAAAGCGCCATATTATTTATCAACTATAAAAATGTGAAATTGTAACTTTTTAACTCATTGGGTATGTGGTTTGTCAAGTACCCTGTTAAATTACGTTTCTTCTCTCATAGGAACGACATGTGTCTAATGTATGACATTGTAACAAATTTACATTTATATCGAATTTGACGTCAAAAGGTTGTCTACGATTCTAAATCTGTTTCTCATGACCTTTTACTCATGATTGCTTCTTAACTTCCGTTTCTTTCCTTACTTTGAACTTAGCGTAGGCGATTTTGATTGGTGGATCTGAATATAAACAAAACAAATCCTGCTGCTATCTCTTCCCTCTTCTTTCTTACTCTTTTTCCTTATTCTTCCCTTTCTCGAGAAAAGAGAATATATCTTGTTATTCTTTCTTACTTATTTTCTTTCCCTCCTTTCCTTGTGAAAAGATGCTGTGTGTTATTTTTAAATCTAAACAAATTGTTTACTAACCAGTTATTTATTAACGCTTCATGAGATTTGTTAATACACATCGAAACATGAAGCATGTGTAGCAATGTTTTACATGTTTTAATGTAATATCCTAAAATAAAGTATATACATATATATTTGTATATATTTATATGTATTTATATATAATATATGTATTCATGAATTAACATATATACAGGATGTTACAACAAAATCCGACACTTGACAAAAAGAAAACGAAATAGGCAATGACAACAAAAGTTGTATATGCAAAGACCCGACAGTTTATTTAGCAACAGTTAGAGTTACATACTACATTATTTATCAATGTAACCGCCGCTGGCGGCGACGACCATCTCAAGGCGGGCACGAAATGAGTCACACGCTTTGGCGACCATGGCCATAGCGGCGTGTTGTGGGCGTGCTTGTTGGTCTTGGCCTCGATCATGCTACAGAAGAAATAGTCAAGGAGGGCGGTCACATGTCCGGCGCCCAGAGGTGAATAACATTGTTGAGCAGCCACGCCTGGGTCGTCTTGGCCTTGTGTGCAGCGAGGGGGGGCGTCATGCTTCTGTGCTTCTTTCAAAAAGGTCTGGGATTTACCGCTCAGGTCTACCAGGAGGTGCTGAGTAGCGTGGTGAAGCCCTGGATGGACATGATCGCCGCTGGACGCCCCTACGTCTTCCAGCAGGACTCCGCGTGATCGAGGCCGAGATGAACAAGCACGCCCATAACACGCTCGACTCTCTGAAGGCTGCCATCGTGGAGGCGTTCGCCGATGTGAACAAGGAAATGGTCGCATGCCGAAAATTAAAAATATAAAAGGGAGATAATTTACCCTCTACACACAGTATATACAGATCTCTTCAAGTAAAACAGTCACACACATACAATGACGCACACACACACACACACACACACACACACATATACATATATATATATATATATATATATATATATATAGACATAATGTTTTCATTCCAACAGTTTAGTCAAAGGAATATAATACCAACAAAAATAGTAACCAGAAGGATTACATGAAAATAAAAATAATTAATTAAAAACTTAAAATCATTAAAAGTTTCTATATATGAGAATTAAAGCCAAAATTAAATAAAGTAAACTATGAATATCGGAATAAAGTTTTTAAATGTTTATAGCAGCAAAGTACCGCGCATATAATATATAAATAATATATATATATATATATATATATATATATATATATACATTTATTTTTCACACACATTTTTATTTATATATATATATATTTTTATATATATATATATATATATATATATATAGTTTTAAGGTGTTAAATTATAAATACGGGATAAGGTGATCAATATCAGAGATAGACACGTTTATAATATATATATATATATATATATATTATATATTTATACTTTCAGCGGCGGCAGGCTGTTTCATGCTAGACACAATTGTCAGGCCGCGTCTGTTGGATTTTCTCGACTATTTATATATATGTGGGTCAGTGGTACATTGTGGGTAATTCATTCTGGCGGTTATTTTGGCGGGAGCGGCTTGTTTATTTATTTAAGTTAATTTGTTTTACTTGTTTTTATTTGCATTTTTCATTTTATATTTATTAATTCTGTTTTCTCTGTTTTATTCACGTAGTAAAAGATTTGGTGTGGATTTGCTTAGGTCGCTTGTTTAATATTTTGTTTTGGTCTGGGAAGATAAAGCTATTTATTCGTCCAATTTTGGGGTTGATTGCAGTAGTCTATTGCTATTTTGGCGGGAGACAATTTTTAATTTGTTTATTATTTGATATATTTATTTATTTATTTGGATTGATTATTTTTATTTGTTTTTGCTTATTTATGTTTATTTTTATTAGTTCTAATTGTTATTTTAGAGGAAGCGATTTGTTAATCTAGGATTATTTTGTCTTATTTATTTGCTTTTTTCATTTTGTATATTTTTATTTTTATTTACTCTTCTTCGGTTTTCGATTTTTTTATCCTTATATGCCAGTTATAGCTATTTTCACGTCCAATATTTGGATTGATTTATGTAAAACTAGACAATAGATCTGGCCAAAGACAGTGAGAGGATATGGGCGAAGACTAGGAATACATAAGAAATGTACTGAGAGAAATTGAAGCGAAAAGGGTTAATACCAAAAACCTGTAGGAAGAATATCCCCGTGCCAGTTTGGGCGAATATCCATGAATACAAATGGGCAAAGCGAATTCGGCAGACGAGTCGCAGACGAGATATGAGACGTCAGAGACGTTGTTCCAGCCACCGGTCGTGATATACCCCACCTGATTGCTTGCCAAAAAGAACACTCTTATTTCAGCCTTGTGTCGAAATTTACCAACAACAGCAAACCAGATTTTATCAGGTCAACAACAATATTTTTTTCCGATTTAGGCGCAGGTTTGACTGATAATTAATTGCATGTGAAACCTGATATAAGCCAATTAGTGTACGGATGTCCGATATATAAACAGTATTAACTTTTGTTCAATTTATTCGCGTGTTATTTTTTTTTATTTTCTGTACGTCATCGCCCTGCTTGGACCAGACTAACACGAAGATAACTGCAACAATTCGATCTTAGCTGCCTTATGATCAACCTTAAATTACAACGTGGGATAAGGTTAGTTCGGGATTGAAGCGGTCACTTCAGCAACCAGCCGCGGTGTTGGAAGTCTTGAACGACATGGAGTATGTTGCACGATTACATGTCTGCATGTCTCAAGAATATTTCCATCGGTTGTTTTCAAATTTTTAAATGATCTTGAACCCCTGACATTATGAAGAAGAAGTCGAAAAAAGAAATATTCAGAAATATTTGGATGTAATGTATAAAGACGACCAAATACATAACTATATTTTATAGCAGGTTCAGTTTCATCTGTGGAGTTTTCCAAATTTGTATGTGTAATATTTAAAACTTCAGGATAGAGAATTATTTTGGCAAAGTCAACTACATTGCATAAGTCAAAGAATGCCATTAGGTTATCTGTCTATATTTCTGAGATGTGCCATTATGTACATTATTTACATTCTTCGGACTATCGTCCTCATCTTTGTCGCCATATTTATTACAACGTTTCGGCCCTTCAGTATCTGTTTATATTTCTGAGATGAGATGTGCCATGTGTCCTCATTTAAGTAACACCTTTATCCACTGTGTCATGTGTCCTTGAAGAAACACAGCACAGTGGAAAAAGGCGTTAGTTAGATCCATGACAGGACACAAAAGTTCAATACCCGGTTAAGGTAGTTGAGAACTTTCAGAGGGAAATTAACAGGAGACAACTGATAACTGACATCCATTAAACATGGCACGTTGAACTAGAACAGTCTACCCCAGTGAGCGAAATAAAGGGTTCAGTTCGACATTCCAAACACCTGAAGAAGGCCGGAGCGTACAACGGCCGAAACGTTGTAATAAATATGGCGACAAAGATGAGGACAATAGTCCAAATAATGTAAATAATGGCCATTAGAATAGTGTTCACATTCAGAATTGACTAGTCATAAGAAAGCGTGAAGTTTTGGAATACTGAGTTTTATCTCCGTGGAGATTTCTCGGTGGACCAATGAAATTAATTGCAAAATATTTCAACAAATATTACTATGACTATGATGATGAATATTAATTTGAAATATGACCAGATAAATCAATTTTGACGTCGAAAAAAATCCGACAATAACAACAACAGAACTAGAGAAAAAAGTAATAAGAGTATATGAGAAATTTGACATGAAGACAAACAAACATTATCGAACTGGGAGTAACTACTCCATTGAACCCCAGACGTTTGCGATCGACCTTTTTTTTTTCTTTTTTTTTAGATTTTACTTATTTCTTTTTTTATGCTTCTTGCAGAGAAATGAAATAAAGAAAAATAAAAATGGCAAAAAACCCCCCCAAAAAACAGAAATAATATAAAATGTCCAGACAAAAACAGAAAGAGTCATCATCAAGAATTGCTACGATTAGAAGAAGTGGATTCCCTATATCATTTTTTGTCAAGGCACTTCAACACTGAAGAAATAAAAGACAAAAGAACTTTACTACAGCTACAGAAAATTTAACGTAGCAGACGCCAGAGGTATTGGAATAAGTCAAAACAGAACGGTAACCATTAATGATAGAATGTTTGCCAAAAGATAAATGAACAAGAAAGAAAAAAGAGTGGAAAAAAGAGATTATTAAATTACATTTGACAGTGCAGAGTAGTAATTTGATAATAATCGTCTTTAAAGAAGAAAAAGTTGACGTATCTCACTTTAATATGATTTTCTCCATATATAATTTTTATTTCATCAAATTAGTTTAATGTCCTTGTTTCATTTTGTAATCGGTTTTTTCTTTCTTTTAATTAGAATAAATCAAATTTTACTATGATTGAAATTAGATTCTTTACCCTAGGTATTAATGTTCAATACAATCCATTAGACTCTTTCAATTTCGTGTGGAAAAATGATATGTTCCAAGAGAAATTATAAGCTTTTATGATCAAGAAGGATATTGTCTCATTAAAAAATCCGGTTTTTCTATAAAAATCTCACTTGTTTTTTCTTTCAAATATTTGTTTATATAGAAATCACAATATGCTGTTAAAAGCATATTTAAAGTTGGTCAAAGCAAGAATAAAATGAAATAAAGAAAGAAATGAAAAGAAGGAAAAGAAATAAGGAATTAAGAAAGAAAATAAATAAAAGAAATAAAGTAAGAACGAAAAATAAATTAAGTAAGATGACAAAAGAAATTAAGAAAGAAAGGAAAAAAGAATTTTTTTTAAGCGTTTCACTTCAAGCAAGGCGGGAAGCCACTAGCACGCAAGGGGTTACAAAGAGTTGGAGCTAGAGCAAATACGAGTGATAGAAGAAAGACTGAAGAGAAGGATAGGGGATAGATCAAGGCATCTGGAGACGTCGACTGACATTACATTTGAATAGTTGGAAATTATAGCTATCAGGGAATCAGGAACAGGGAAGGGAGTTCCACAAGCGAGAAGTGCGAGACATGAAGCTATTGGAGTAGAAGTGACATTAACATTAACATTAAACAGTTTCGACAGTGAAAGGGTGTGAGCAAGATGGCAGCCTAGTAGAACGCTTCAATTCATGAAGTCTGGAAACCAGCGAACGCAGCTCATCGCAGCAGTACCTTGAAAGTATTTGTGAAAAAGACGGCAGACGAGATGCCTGATCAGGGCCAATTACATTGCATATCCATCTCTGAATTTTATCAAGACAGAGGGGGCACCAGATCATATATGGCAGCAATACTCCATGCAAGGGCGAATAAGGAGAAAAGTAAAAAAAAGAAGTTAAGAAGAAAAGGAAAAAAGAAATTAAGAAGAAAAGGAAAAAAGAAATTAAGAAAGAAAAAAAAATTAACTAAAAAAGAAATTAAGAAAGAAGGAAAGGAGAAGAAAATAATAAAGAAATATAGGCTGTCCATAAAGTTCGTGTGCACTTTAAAAATTGTATAACTTTATTTGTATTTGCGATAGAAATAATCTGTAAAAAATGTTATGAATTTTAATGTTCCTAGTTTTAAGTATAACTAAAATAACTAATGTGATTTCAGGTATTACTGTAAATCAGTTGGCAACTTTTTTCCGTGAACTGCAAAATTCGTATTACCCTTTGTATTGTTAATGATGGAGGACATGTGGAAACTTAAATGAAATGTCAATAAAACCTTCAAAAATATAGATTTACTTCTTTCTAATCCTTTTTACAAATTATTTCTATCGCAAATACAAATAAAGTTATAAATTTTTTAACTGCACACGAACTTTATGGCCAGCCTGTATATAGAGATAGGACGTCTGCTGTGTTGTTTTTTTTTTAATCATATCACCCCATGCAGGGCTTCAAAGCCACTAAGACACAAGTTGCTGTGTGTGGAAGAACAAGGCAAAAATAGAATCATTAGAGAGCGAGAAGAATAGTAGTGTAATCAAGACAGTAGAGAACGATTACTTTGCATTTAAATTTTTGAAAATCAATGTTGGCTGGAAAGCATGGAGCCGAAAGAGAGTTCCACTAATCAGAAGTGAGGAAAAATAAACTGAACAAAACCCACGCTTACATCTAGCCAGCTCAACTATGATTTGAGCAGACCCTACTATTAATCTACTAGTACAATTACATTCATAAATCATAGATACCATAGTTCATAGGAACAGTTACTAAGAATTTGCGTTTGTGAAATTTTGAAAGATATATCTTAATTTTGCTAACTTTGAAGTCACTGCGTTTGAGTGTGTCTGCGTATCTGCCAGAAAACTGGGACTAAAGATGACAGTACTTAGCGACAATGAGTTTAGATTACGTCATATTTTACAGAGCCTCAGCATTTGGTAAATTATTACTGAAATAAATAATGGAAATACGTTTTTATAAGTCACTCTATGCACTTGGTCGAAATGATGATAAAAATAAGCTTTATGACATGAATGGAAGAGATGATGGTTGTAATTAAAGAGAAAAAGGATAAATTACTATTGACCCTTGATTTGAAAAGTTCAGAAAAATATCCACACAGTAGTCCGTTCTACAAAACAGCAGTTCTTGGGGGAATAAGCTATGTAAGCAGAATATTCTCCTTAGAGCTACTTAAAGTTTGAGGTAAGGAACAGAGGGTTTCGACCCCGTAAATGGTGTATAGCGTATCCTATCTATAAATGTCTGACCTGTTGGAACTAATGAACAGCCCTTTTTTTTAAATATTTGCCAGGGAAATAGCGATAGAATAGCAATGTTGGTTTTGTAGAGAGACTTAGTGCAGTGAAAAAAACAAATCTTTAACCAAGAAAAAACGTGCAAACAATTTTAGAATTTTTGACATTACCGGCCCCAGTAAGGTCCACCTTTCAACAGTACCATGCACGATGGTCTTTCAGAGACGGTCATTTCGTGTGACGTAGACAAAAGATAACATTTTCCGACGCTTAATCCTGGCGAGACTTTGGACCTTGCTCATACATATTCATTTGTTTTGTGCTCCCGGTAGACGATGCGGAGGAGGAGGTTTCTCAAGCATTTTTTCTCAAACGTCTGGATCTTTTTTTTCTTCCTCAACCAAGACTGTCAAAGTCTCATACCCATAGAGGAGGATGGCTACGACCAGAGATTTGTAATGTTTGAAATTAGCATGGAAGTTGATATTGCTCTGTCATATTCTTTCCTGACGGGCTATCGCTGTTGTGGCCATTCGTGAGCCGATTTCTATGTTTCCGGTTCCATCATTTGACAGAGTTGTTCCCAAGTATTTACAGCTGGAAACTTTATCTTCCATGGTTCGCCGTTCATGCTAACCTTGATACTGGTGTCGCTTTCTCTATTCAACATTATTTTCGATTTCTCTGTGTTGAGCTGCATTCCATAAGAGGCGCTTCTTTCAACGAGTTTGTTGCCAGGTCTAACATCTCACTGTTACTGCCTAACTTAGTCAATTATACTACAAACATTTACAGAAACAAACCTGATCATATTATGACGATGTTCAGGGCCACGGCCTGGTCACAGCACTAATTGTAACGGATTCAGGACACAGTCTCTCCGCGGCGACCAATTATAAGACGGCTTTCCGGGTCCGGTCTGTTTCGGTCACCAGGTATGGCGGTACTCAGGGTCAATCCCGGTCTGTCCGCTTTTTCAGGATCGATCCTGGTACCAGAACAAAAGCCGCCAGCCTACTGGTCGGTCGTTGATGGCGTTTAACACAGCAGCTGGTCTCAAAGTTGACCTCTTCAAATGTGACCTTTCTTACCCACGTTGTAATTTTGATCTTAAGAGGGTCAATCCGAATTTCCACTGGGGTATCTTAACCACGCTAAACCAAGGAGTTGAACACGTGCATACAAAATTGAAAAATAAAATGGTCGACGCCCGAATATGTCACGATATGATGTTTATATCAGAATTAAAAAAAAATATTAACAGTTCTTTCTTTCTTTCTTTCTTCTTTTTCTTCTTTTCTCAATCCGTTCTAATAACTTGCGACGGAACGAAAATTGCGGGTAGCTTCTTTGAAGAATCTTCAAGTACTGTGATTTGTAATTTCACGGACGGCACAAGGTTATTTGTTGGAGCCTTTCTTCAACAAAAACTGGTTTTAAATCCAAGTACTATTGTTTGTACTTTCACGGACGGCACAAGGTTATTGTTCGGAGTCTTTCTTCAGCGACAAATAATTATTATTATTCTTATCATTTGGTTGGCAAGCAGCGTTATATCAGAAATCTTTTAACTCCTCCGGCTGCCATGGCCCCAATTCTCTCCAAATCCAACTCCAACTCTGCCGACTAACGGACCCCAACTTTCTCCAAATCCAATTCCAACTAACTTTGACCCACATTGGTACATGTATTTATGGGTGTCCCTTTCAAATGGTGTGATGCGAGCGAATAGGTGGGTTTTATGCAAATCTCACAAAATTCAACGAGTTGTTTTCTTTCGTTTTCTATTTCACATTTCCAATTTTGGAAGATCCCTTCCTCTTTCGAGAGGAGCCATTATATGATGTCAGCCTTTCTAACGTCATCTTCTGCTTTTTAATTTTTTTCGTTCTCAAGGAAAGTTTTGGCCGAGAATTTTTCTCAGCAGATTATCAAACTGGACATCTCTCAACAGCCGACCTTAACCTCTGGCCTCTGATCCTGCACCTGTTCGACGAACTGCATTGTTTAACTTTTTCAACAGAATTCATACATCTATTTCTGGGAAAATAATTCTCTATTTGACAAAAAGCTAAAATCGTTTTTTTTTAACCCTTTTCGTCCGTATGCCATGTTAAATATTGGTACAATATAAAATAAGCTCCGTTAAGAGGCAGACTTTGGAAGCAGTCACTCAACAGTAAAGCCTGAACAAAATAATAAACCAACAACTCACTTATAACAACAGAATTGTACAAACCATGTTGTTCATCTTTAATTGATTTTGAAAGGTAAATTGAAACGATAATGATTTACCGCTCGTGTGCCTGTCTGTTAGGGCGACTAGCCAATCCCTATTCCTGATGACTAACTAGGCATATTAGTGTTTGTTCAACACCCGAATAGCCCATCTGCGGTTTATACAGCAATTATATAGAGCGGACCTTATTTGGGATGATCAACAGTCTGAACAAGGCAAGTACACACTCAAACTCTCGGTCACGATGACTTGCGGCTTCGTGCTAGCTCAACCACCGATGGCTCCCAAATACTTCCGTCTACTCAGTTTCAGTCACAAGGCTTGGGTGAAAATCGGGTTGTAGTTTTCAGGCACTTTCAAAAGGTGCCGCACGCTGGGGTCGCCTCTACAAGGAGTCAGTTCCTGAAGGTTATCATCAGCCATGTTGATGGAAGGCAGAAAGGAGTCTCCCAGATGCTTAATAGAGAAAGTTTGGTTTTGGAGGCGTTAAAATTAACAAGCCATCCTTTGTTCCAGTTAACGACGGACTTAATATATAATAATCACATAAATTAAATAAAGAAAAATACAAATATAAATATACATAAAATAAAATAAATAAGCAAAACCAAACAAAATAAAAATAAGCCTAAAATAAAATAAATGAACAAATATTAAATATACACATCGATATATATATATATATATATATATATATATATATATATATATATATATATATATATATATATATAAGGCAGGATGTGTGCGTGTATGTGTAACGAATGTACGGCCGCAATTTTCGACGGATTTTCACCAAAATTTACATGCCCATACTCCAAGTTAGCAAGAAGACCAAGACCGACTTTGCATTTCCCAACTCCCATCGATAGTGGAAATAATTGATTTTTTCATGCCTCTACGGCAGTTTTCATGTAGTTTGCGGCCATTTTCTACTGGCAAGAGTGAGAGCCAATAGCTGGCTGTCACGAATAGGCAGGAAGATTCTACAGGCCAGCGTGAGAGCCAACAGCTGACTTACACGAATGTTAACTAGTTAACTTTAAAAAAAATCGATAGCTGCATTCGTCACAAGTGGGAAAAATTTAAATCTGCATGGCACTTTACTCCAATTGGCTCATTCGCTTGCTTAAACTCAACGTTGATTCTGATTCCGCAGAATTGGGTTGCGTGTGAAAAAGTATTTGTTGTTAACATTCTTTTTTTCATTCGGTTTTTCCAGTTACGAATCCTTTTTTAAAGCTGATCGTTTTGTGTTCATTTTGTTTAGTTCATTTTTCGTAAGAGATTTAATGTTTAGTATAGAGCTTAGAAACAATTCGCAGTATGAGATAGGCAAGAAGTAAGGCATGTAGCAACATCAGCACGGCAAAGGGCACTCCTTTATATTTTAATTATTTTAAGTCAAGTGATAGCGATTGCTGTATGAGTCGTACGATTTTTGAATCAAGCACGGGCAACGCCGGGCCATGCTGCTAGTATACATATATATATATATATATATATATATATATATATATATATATATATATATATATAAATACAACAACTACAAACGAACACACCTAACATTTCCCTAATTAATACCTTAATATATAAGATACCACCGAGCAAAAAAAAAAATGCTAGATATTAAATAAAAATGAAACATTGCATAACTGATAGCATATAAGCAAATGTTTAATTCGCTACACATACACTGTTTAAAAATATATGTGGGTGGGTGTATGCGTGTATGTGTGTGCAGAAGTATACATTGTATACTCTATAGATATATATTCAAAAATCAATGAAAATACTCAACTCATTATAATGAATGTTCTACAAATATGGAAAATAATCACTTTACCATTTAAATTCTAAAATTATATACATAAAAAATATGTATATCTTCTATCTATATATATAAAACTGACTATGTGTGTGTGAAAAGACGTGTTCTCCAAACTGAAAATGAGAACCGTAAAGGCATATTTCCACCAAATTTGGAACATAGAAAAGACTCGATACTGGGTGTGTCTGAGAAAAAAATTAGTCATTTTTCAAAAAATCAATAACCGATAATATATTAAATATAATGTTTAAATGGGAATTTCCATTAGTTTAGTTGTTTTTAAACTTTCAGATTTGATTTCTAAACCATAAGGCCGATTTTAATGAAACTTGATAAGTGCATGCAACTTATTGTCACGCTTATTATACACAATATTGATTTTCGTTTTCTCTCGACAATGGGACCCCAGGAATGATAAAGACCAAAAAAATTCAAATTGCTTCGATTTTGATGAAATTTTGCATGTTTGTTCTTACAATGAGGTAGAAATAAGTGGTCATTTATTTTTTTTTAAATGCATTCCCCCCCAGGATGACCCTATAAACCCCTTGATGCTTCAATTGCTTTTCAAGTGTATTTTTGTGTAAAGTATTCCCAATTTCAACGAAAATTTCAGTACATATTGATATTATATCAAGTAACAGAAAAAATTTTTGGAATTTACAAAAAATCAATTGTGGGACTCCCAAAATAAAGGTTTTTACTAGGGATGAAAGAAATCTCAATTAATTAAGTCTACATTTATGGCCATAAAGTCGATTAAATAGAATACTTATTAAAAAAAGATGTGCTTTATTATTTCAATTACTATTAGTCTTAAACCTGTCCTTTGGCTTGAAATTTTGGACCCTAGGTTAAAAAAGGACCCCAAACATCTTTTCAAATTGCTGAATTTCGACGGAATTTTACATGTATTTACAATCTTAAAATGAATCAAAAACGATTATCAGATTTTTTTAAAAACTCATAAAGGGGCCCCCAAGTTGACCCATGAACAATTGCCCAATTCGTCTTTTAATTTAGTGGTTATAGCATTCCGATGAAAAATTTTTACATAATTTTTTTAGATCAATCAACTCAAAATCAAACTGAAACCCATATGTATATAAATACATTATAAAAAAATATCAGTTTTTTTCCATGGATTTCCAGTTTTATAGTACTGAAATAGTTTAGTTTGCATTAACTAAACGAATAAAAATTATTATCCTTCCTTAAGAAAAAAAAGAATAAAACAAAACGAAAGTGTGCACCGATGAGAGAAGTGCATGTAGGTAGAAGACGTGTGTGCAAGATCGATTGAGATGTTAGTGTGTACAATTGATATTTCAAATTTTTATTCAATGTTCGATCGAGTTTGTAATCATTACTATTATTTTGCTTCACGTGTAGTGTTCATTAGTGCTATGTGATGAAATAAATGCAAAAAATCTCATTCGCATCAAAGTTGACATCCAGAAAAGGTAGGCTGCCTTCATGCATGTATATTTTGAATTTTTGATAATTTAAATTTAAATTTGTGAAAATCATATTATTAAAAAAGTTTAAGCGTAAATGCCAATTTTTAATTATGCATTTATCATCTTCTAATCACCGTTTAAATAATGCTTACTAACTCATATATTTTGAAAATTGAGCCCCAAAATTTTGACAGTTTTATTCTGAAAAATGCCCTTATAATAATGTAAAGACGCCCTTTCGATTCATTTATGATTATGCTAAACTTAGCGTGTACGTTTTAACGTTCATGATGGATAGGTTTCTAGCTGCACGTTAATTTTTTATTTTTATCACTAGTACATTTTTTGGTAGTCTATTTTTAGATTAATCCTAACTTTAAGCTTGCTTTGAACTTGTTTACCACGTTCCCGTAGTCTCCCTTATAAACTTGCATTTAATCAAATAAAGGCTATATTTCCATTAATGTGTATAATATTCTTGCATTTTAATTGATTACTTCATTATTATTCAAAAGCTTAGCCAAACCCCTCCAAATTACAGCCTGAAAGTAATTTGAAAAAATGGAAATCCTTCACTTGGAAATGCTACTACTACAATAAAAAATTTGATTAACGGAAGGAAGAAACGCTTAGCAACAAGAAACTCAAATTAAAAACACAAAATGCTATTCATTTTAAGCTAATGCAAGGTCATCAGACAAACTAATGAGCAAATGTTAACTAGACGAAGAATGAACGCTGCCAAAACTGAGGGGCAAAGAACAATTCCATGCTGTCTCTGTGAGCGTTGGTTTTCAGCCTTGGCACGGCTGCTAGAAGTCTTTGTTGAATTTCTTCTCCTAATGCATGTTGTTCATTCTATGTAGTAAAAAGCAAAAGCTGTCAACAAAGCATTTCTCCTCAACAGTTTTCGAAAATCGATTGCGATTAATGTACTCTTCAATTGCTGAAAGATTTTTTGTATCTTCTGTGCTTCTGTAAAAAACTACTTTCTCCTCTTATGAATGTT
>CAHIKZ030001354.1:142500-210000 GCA_903632075.3 Acanthosepion pharaonis
ATTTTTATAAAATATGATTCCTTCGCTACATAAGAGTTCTCATGTTTCAAAAACAAGACCCAAAAACCTCAATATAATTATTGACATTATATTGAAAATTGTCAATCCCTGTTTCATCCTCAAGCGAAAATTTAGGAATAACCAATCTTAAAATTTACGCATCTTTATTAGCATGTTCTGATGGGGCCAGCGCGCTAGGGTACTTATACATTCCTGTTCAAGAATCTAAGAAGTTCAACTTCCAGCAATGAACCTTCACAGTCTGTAGAAAAATAATTTAATTCTTCGATGTGTCTAAGTTTTCGGTAATTCCGTTATTGAACGTAAAGTTTTTATAAGTGTATAAGCTTCTTTATGCGTTTGTATAGGAAAGAGGAATAAAAGACTCTCGACATAAATTCCCAAGAACAAATAACAGAATTTTCCGTATAAGTAGCTCACACCTACACAGATTATCAAAATTTAGCACGATGTAAGAGTACCTTCCTTTGGCCTGATCTGCCGCAGACACAATGATTCCACATAAGACTCGAGACACAAGTAATGGCTTCCATCACTCTTTTACATCCTTTGTGTTTTCAAAGCATTAATCAACATCAATGAATGGCTCAAGCCGAGACAGAGAGAAATCAGTTGAACTTATCCGTAAGCATAAACAATCACAGGCAGAATGCGATTACTTGGCAATAAACAACAGGAATAATACCGAAAGAGTTCCTATGGCATTTCTCATATGGGTTCAATATTGACGTTGCTTCAATTTTCTTTCTCGGAATTTTATGTTAGGTATCCGTTTTGTGTTTATATATTTATTTTTCTCACATCTTTGCTCTCTTTTTCTCGATGTGACTCGATATAAAAGCCACGTGATTATGGAAGTGAAACATTTCCGCGTTGCTAGTTTCAACATTACAGCAAACATTGTTCTGGAAATAAACTGCACCAAAACCTTTGCCTAGTAAAAGCTGGTAATTATTAATCTTTACCGAATATCATTTGTTATTTGTCTGTCAGAAAATTACTAAAACGGATAACCATGTAAAATCAACTTATTTAAACATTCCTTAAAGTAAATGGCTAATTTATTATACTTTTTTCAATTTATTAAATGATTGAATACTCTGACCGCACAAGCAGGTGTTACATGAGAAATAAAGGACCATTTTTCTTAGAACATTCTCATGAAATAATTCCGAAGATCAGCTTGCATTATCATAGAATAACATAAAACATTCCACGGGAAATAAATCAACAGTGAAACATTTAAATCACAGATCTCGATGTTGCATGCGGTTCGTGCATGTTATTTCAAGCAACTCGTCTCTTATGAGTTTTCATATTCGGAAAGTTATCACCGTCTTTAAAAATCCAGTTACTATTGATGAAATGTTTTTAGCAAAGGTGCGAATCCACCTCTCCTCCCTCTTACTATGGGCTAATTAGTAGGACTTGTATTCATAAATCATTAACCAGTAAAATTAACCCAGTCACTATTTACGAAATATTATTTATACTAACATGTAACTAAATAGTATTTAACATGTTAATATATAGATTAATGTATTTTTAAGGAATTTTAGTTAAATGTTATTTCTCTTAATTTTTAAACGGAATTTATTAGAGTATCAAGCAAATTATTCATAGCGCATTTTAGAAGTTTTCTTTTTGTAAATAGTCGAAGTCATTTTAATCACTCTATTGTAAACATTTTATTAAGTGTAGTTAAGAAATTAAGAATAAAAAGGAAAGTTTTAAAAAGAGAAAATGATCAAACAAATAAGAAATAATAAAGAATTTAAAAGGGGAGGAAGAGAAAGAAAAGTAAGTCGTAAGACGAGCCAATATAATAAATCATTTTATTTTTATTATTATATATATATATATATATATATATATATATATATATATATATATATATATATTATATTTAGTTTTTTTCTTGAAAAAAAAAAACCACCTTGTCTTGGCCACATGTAGGAAGATCAGTACAACCAAGCATACCTGATCTATAACATCGAATAGCCCAAGTGAAATTTTGATTAGTTGCTGTTTACTAGGGGAACTTATATAATGCACGTCCAAAATTCTGGGTATGGGCCGAGTACTGATCATATTCGGTCAGGTTGCCCATCGAAGAAACTGTTGTTTATTTAGAGCCGAAACTTCCAGTGACATGGGAGCAACAACACTGACGACGCACCTAGATTCGGCACTTAAAGGTGTATTTTTAATAACTAACATGTTCACACAAATGCACACATATAATCGGAAATTTATCGCCGCCGTGAGTGGGAATACGGCGATATATAGACTGACACACCTGTTCTCATACGATCAACGATATTAAGCAAGATCCTACCTGGTCAGTAACTAGATGGGTAAACGCCTGAGAATACCAAGTATTGTAAGTTTGGATGGGCAGTTGGTGAATTTGGATAATGACTCTGAACTGAAAATCGGAAAGCCAAGTTCCAAGTCCAGTCGAGTTCGTTATATGTACTTACACTCCGTCCGACTTCACTTCTATTTGTTATATATGAAGCAATCTATCTAAGTCTACTATCCTAATAACGTGCCCTAGAAATTTTAACTATTTCTTCCTGATATTAAATATGCGTCCATTTCGTTTCCATTGTCTCTAGAATTTTATCTCTTGTCATTGATCATATGTTCCGTACATGATATTCTCCGAATCATTTGGTAGAACCACATTTCTGTTGCTTCAAGGCTCTTCTTGTTGAGATTATCTAGCATTCTCTGCTACATATTAAATAACAGTTAAGTACACTGTTCTTTGTTTCTAAAACTTTTTCTCTTTCTATAGCGAAGAAAACGGCGATTTACCTCGTCAAACCAAATGTTGACGAGAGCATGATTTCAGCAGTTCGTGTGAAGAAGCACTTGGCTGCGTTTGGTTTGATTGTCGACTAATGAGCCTGCCAATATGATACACCGTTATCAACTGAAAGTGAACGGAATTACTACTACATTACCACCTGATCGTTGTAGGTATCACGATATATACAAAGTTGGGAACAGAGTATGGGTGAAAGCTCCCCATGGCCGGTGTAACTCCAGGTATCAAGTGGGTCGCGTTATGGACATTGTAAGTTCACAAACAATAATAGTTGACTGGATGGCACGGCATGTAAAAGATATTTCGCCTTTTTGTTGATTCTGATACATCGCCGAGCGAATCCGATGATGGTTCATCGTCTGACAGTGATCGGATAATTGAGATCTGCGAATCCGATTCTTCCACAGACGCAGAGATTTCGGAAACTCGAGATACGTCTGATGATTCCTCAGGAGACGACTCTCCGTCACGCATAAGGAAAATAGTTCCATTACGACGAAGCACCAGGATAAAGAGCTGCTCCAAGCTGTTCGATTTGTGATGATGAGATCAGGGGTCCGGGTGTATAGCGAAGAAAATGGCGACTTACCCCGTCAAACTAAAGGACAACGCGTAACGTGTATCCTACGACGGAAAATGTGGCGAAAAAGAAAATTACTTACCAAAAAAAAAAATAGGCACGTATTCTGCATGACATGCTGAAGATGGAATGTTTAAATTCAAAAACAAGTCCGTCGCAGGAGTCGCTATAAAAGTATTTTGATATGCAAAAAGTTGGCGTCCTCTCCCAGCTGTCGACGAATGGAAAAATGCTCGGCGGATAAATGCAGTTGGTGTTCTCGAATCGGAGGAAAAAAGTTCGTGTATTTTGACTCCTGCGTTCGTTGGAGAGTGAGTTATTTTTCTGACTGGTTACGTGCATTGGGATTTGTGAGATAGTAGCTGCGAATCGAGTTTTCGGCATTTCTTTCTGCCCCAGATGTTCGAGTCTGAACTTACAGTGATTTATTCTCTGCGTTGTGGAAGCAATCTGCGACAAATATTTCCTTTGCAATCCCAGATCGCTTACAGTTTCTTAATACTTTGTTTAGCATTTGGAAGGTGTCTTTCATTATGCCAATTTGCAACCGGATTTCAGTGTATCACTTTCCGTGAAAAAAAATTCCCAGATATTTAAATTGTTGTAAGTTTATGATTTCAGCATCACCAATTCGCAATTTACACGTTAAGTTGTTCCATTTTTTTTTAAGCATCTCACCCTAAGCAAGGCAAGAGAGACACTAGCGCATGGGGTCACAGAGAGTGAAATGAAAGGAAAAGAATCTGTATAAGGCGAATGAGGAAAGGATAAAAGAACAACGGGGATCAAAGCAACAGAAGACGGTGATTCATGTTGTATTTAAATATTGGAAGATTGTAGTTATCAAGGAAGCAAGAAAGATGGAAAGAGTTCGACTGTCGGGGAGTGCGAGAAAAGAAACTGCTGGAATAGAAGTGGGGGTTGCATTTAACTATTTCAGCAGTAAAATGATGGGACATCAGGGAAGGTAGATCATCAGAACAGGTGTCATGAAAATATTTGTAGAAAAGACAGAGGAAAGCCACATCATGTCTGTGAGAAAGTGACGGAAGTCGAGATGCCAAACAAGGAACAAATACATTGCATTGGAATTGATGATTTGTCCTTTCTTCTCGCTTTCCTTCACGACCTTCTGTAGCAGATTTATAGTTCCCTTGCTGTGTTTCCTATCAGCAATGTGTCATCTGCATATGATATGAAGATTGTGTGCGCCAATAATGAATACTGTATAGGGTGAATAAGTTTGGTACGAAAATACAACGTTAATAATTCCAGTATCTGTCGATGAAATTTTCTTTACAAAAAGACACACACACACATACAAGAACAAACACAGAATCATCGAAATATGTAAACAAAAATGTAACACATAAACACATATCTTTCACAGTCGTGCCGTCGCCTCCCTCAGTCTTTTTTTTACAAATACTTTCACGGTAACTGCTCCGATGAGCTGCTTTCGCTGGTTCCCAGACTTCATGAATTTAGACGTTCAAACTAGGCTGGCATCTTGCTCTCACACTTTCAGTGTCGAAACTGTTAAATATAACCATCCACAAGTTCTTGCTGTAAAGAGGCCGTAAAGTTTAAACCCGGGCAGTGCTTTGAGCGTTGATTTTTCCTAATATTATATTTTATTATATTCATCTCATCTGCAGTCTCTCTCTCACAGTCGTGCCGTCACCTCCCTCTGTCTTTTTTACAAATACACTCACTGTAACCGTTCCGAGGAGTTGCATTCGTTGGCTCCCAGACTTTATGAATTTAAGCGTTCAACTAGATTGGCATCTCGCTCTCAGCCTTTCACTGTCGAAACTGTTAAATGTAGCCGTCTCTTCTGCTCCAATAGCTTCATGTCTTGCACTTCTCGCCTGTGGAACTCCCTCCCCACTTCCTGTTTCCCTGATAGCTATAATATCCAACTATTCAAATGTAATGTCAATCGACATCTGCAGTTGCCTTGAACTATCCCCTATCTTTCTCTTCATCCTTTCCTCTATCACTCCTATTTGCCCTCGCTCCAACTCTCTGTAACCTCTTGCGTGCCAGTGGCTTCCCGCCTTGCTTGCGGTGAAATGATTAAAAAAAAACAACAAACTATGAATGTAGAAATGAATGCAAACAAAAATGCGATAAAAATTGACATTATATTGTCGATCACATGGGATCGATAATCACACCAGACTGCCGGTCTCATGAGATCAATAATCACACAAAATTATTAGTCTCACTTCACTTACACATTTAACACCTAAATCATTTTGATGATATATTAAGGATATAATTGATGACAACAATAAAAACTGGGTTGGTAGGTAGTATTATCAAGATTATTTATGATGTTTTGTTTATATAAAAGTCGAACGCAAATAATATTAATAAAGGCAAAATCATAACACAGTGTATTGCAGCAAAATCCGACACTTGACAAAAAGAAAACGAAATAGACAATAAAAACAAAAGTTTTATATGCAGAGACCCGAGAGTTTATTTAGCAACAGTTAGAGTTATATACTACATTATTTTTCAATGTAACCACCGCTGGTGGCGACGACCATCTCAAGGCGGGCGCGAAATGAATCACACACTTTGGCGACTATGTCCTTGTCCATAGCGGCGAACGCTTCCACGATGGCAGCCTTCAGATAGTCGACCGTGTTGTGGGCGTGCTTGTTGGTCTTGGTCTCGATCACGCCCCAGAAAAAATAGTCAAGGGGGTTGCAGTCGGGTGAGGAGAGCGGCCACAAGTCCAGCGATCAGTGGTGAGGAACATTGTTGAGCAGCCACGCCTGGGTCATCTTGGTCTTGTGTGCAGGAGCGGAGTCCTGCTGGAAGACGTATCGGCGTCCGGCGATGATCTGGTCCATCCAGGGCTTCACTACGCTCTTCAGCACCTCCTGGTAGATCTCAGCGATGACTCAAAGGCCCTTTTGAAAGAAGAACGGAGGCATAACGTCCCACTCACTGGAGATGACGCCAATGACGATGACGGAATCTTCTCATGCTTAATGACGGGTTCCTCCTCGATGTCTTCTGCCTGTTCCTCGCCTGCTCCTGGATGAATTCTTTTCATCAGAGAAGAACCTCATCATTTCGGCGGACACGTGCTTGAGCTCGTTCAGCAACACCGCCGCCTTGACATTCCTCGACTCCTTGGAGGCATTTGTGATGAGCATGCGGTGTGACTTGTGGTAGGAGGAGTAACCAATGTCCTTCTTGATCGTTCGGCAGATCTTCGACTTGTGACAGCTCAGGTCAGCGGCGATCTTGGCGTAGACTGGCTTCCATCATTGTCCACTGTTTCGGCGGCCGAAGAACGCACGTTGTGGGCCCTTTGTTTGGCAGTAAACTCGTCCTTAAAAAGAATGCATAGTTTGAATTACACTTGAATTACACGCCTTCCACTTTCTCCAAATGTCCATGACCATGGTCCTCTTGAACCCAAACCATGTCATCACTTCCGCAGGCTTCTTTCCGACGCGAAAAGAAGCTACTACCGCTGCTCTGCGCTCATATTCCATCCTGAAAAGGGAAGAGAGAAAAACGTTAGTTAGTTGTCAAAGTGTCAGGTCTCTGCATATACAACTTTAGTTTTTATTGCCTATTTCGTTTTCTTTTTGTCAAGTGTTGGATTTTGCTGCAACTGTCTGTATTACCTCCAAAATATTCTTACAATCTAATGTTCTGGCTTTAATTAACGTGAAATATATATAATGAGAGGGAAAGAGAGACGAATATGTTTAAAATTCAAAAATATTAAGTGTAATTCAAACTATGTATCCTCTTTAATTGCTGGAGGGTAAAGCAGAGAAAATTACAGAAAATTCTTTTGAGATATGATAAGTATCAACCGAGCCTAGTTCAAATCCAGTCAGTATCGTTATATTCCCCTAGGCGCAAATCCACTTGGGAAAGGTATGAATTAACATCTTCTCCACACAGCTCTGTCTCAGTAAAGCATTTTCGTTTCAAAACATTATTATATTCTAAAATATTTTCTGGTTTAAAATAGACTACAAATTATTGATAGGCCGTATAAAAAATATTACACCCTGTTCGTGCTAAATTGTCTTCACACTCTTCTCATAATATATGGTAGAGATTTCAACTATCTCTTTTTGATTGTAAATGCATTTTTCGTTGCTATTTTTCTTCTCCTATACTCACATAGTATTATTAGCACTTGTTGGTTGAACTATATTTACTTTACTTGAAGTCTCTTCTTCAACCCTGCGGAAATTGTTCATTATTTAAAGATATAAACATATCAATGTGATGCCTTAAAATTAAAACATATTTTTGTCGTTTGTATAACTTTTTATTCAACACTTGCATCTCTCTTCGAGTGTTACACCAATTTTCGGCGTACGTAAATTGCACGTATAACCTGAATGTGATAGCTGCCTCTTCGACTAATCACTAAAGTTTTTTCTTATCTAGTGTATAAAATATAAGCGTGGAATTATTTTTTATGGTTAAATTCCCTGAAATTTTAACTTCATTTTATCACGACATAAGCGGAAATGTAATTGTATGTCTAAAAATATATTGGAATCGATGCTCTATATGCCAGTACGTACGTCTACATTTGTATGTACGCGTGTGTAAATTCATATATATATATATATATATATGTGTCTGTGTGTGTGTGTGTGTGAGAGAGAGAGAGAGAGAGAGAGAGAGAGAGAGAGATGAAACAGTAACTTTTGATATCTGAATTTTTCAACTATAATTGTTCACCTTGGCTTCTTTGGTTGTATTACTGTTGAAAGTTTTTTTTTGGTGGGGGGGGTTCGATTGATCTAACCTGATGTAGGTTTCTTTCGTAGATTAAGTCTTTAGTTTTTTTAGGTAAAATTTATTTCAATCTATTGTTTTCATGCGAAATGAAACAGGATTATTTTTTGGGTTTTTTACTTGTTTTTCGGTAACAGATCGAGTTAGACTAAAACTTACTTTAATCTTTTAATACCACTCATATAAGTGCATATTCACACGACAACACACGGATAGATAGAGACGGACGGGCAGCTAGACAAAGACAGAAACGGAGATGTAGAGAGACAAAGAGTGACAGAGAAACAGAGATGCAGATATGGAGAAACAGGCAGATGGAGACACACAGATAAACATATAGAGAGGGCTATACAGATAGATAGATAGATAGATAGATAGATAGATAGATAGATAGATAGATAGATAGATAGATAGATAGATATGAACAGATAAAAATATATAGATAGATAGATAGATAGATAGATAGATAGATAGATAGATAGATAGATAGATAGATAGTTATGGAGAGACAAACAGAGGGATTTGAAAAGACTGAGATAGATAAATAGATCGTTCGAAACAGACAGATATATTGACAGATAGTGTCAGACAGACAGATAGAGACATAGCGACAATGATAGATAGATAGATAGATAGATAGATAGATAGATAGATAGATAGATAGATAGATAGATAGATAGATACAGAACGACAGACAAGTTGAAAGAGATAGGAAGTTAATTAGAGAGACAGATACTTTAAGAGAGAGAGAGATACAGAATTATACGGACATAGAGATGCAGACAGACTGATAGATAGAGAGAGAGTAACAAAGAGAGACATATAAGTAGATAGACAGACAGACAGATAGCTAGAAAGATAGATAAAGATAGAGAAGCAGAGGGGTAGATGGATAGAGATAGACTGATATATAGAGTACGACATATAGACGCTAGAGACCGACAGACAGGTACATACAGAAAGACAGAGGTATAGATAGATAGATAGATAGATAGATAGATAGATAGATAGATAGATAGATAGATAGAAACTGATAATCATAGATATATCGAGGCAGATAGACATATTGAGACAGACAGGAACAGACAGAAAAACAGACAGAGACGCACAGACTTTTAGATATAGGTAGATATGAACATACAAACAGTCATATATATGTATGTGTGTGTGTGTGTGCGCGCACGCTCGCGCGTGCGCGTGCAAATATATAAAAAAATAGAAAAAAAAACACGTTAGGTTAATAATCCGAAGTTCTTTAGTATTTTTGTTTTCATTAAAAAAAAAAAAACAGTGCTCAATAAATTGTTGATTATTTTTTAATATATGATTTCATCGTTAGACAAGAAAATTCGCTTGAAGATAAAACAGAGATTGATATTTAATTCAATTTACTTTTTATAATTAAATTGAAGTTTTTAGCTCCTGTTTTTGAAACATGAGAACTGTTATGTATCGATGGAATCATATTTTTTTAAATAATTATATCATATATATGTATATATATATATGATTTAGTAATAAAAGATTTTATCTAAAATATTTGTGAAATATCTCTTCATTTTCCGTTTCTGGAAATTTTCTGTATAAGGAAAAAAAATTATATTTTCTAAAGATAAAAGGAAAGAAATAAGAAATCAATAAAAGGCAAAGGAAAGAAAGGCAAAAATAGAGAGGAGTATATTCAAAATTGTACAGATAGATAGGAAAAAGAAAGTTAAGAAAATAACATAAGAAGATGTTGATACGAGTTAAGCCAATGAAATTATACTGAAAAAAAGAATTCAAATTCGAATGGAAATGAAACGAGAACAGACATTAACACATCGGCTACAATGTCGCTTTTCAAATTTTAAGGCATTTTAAATGAAATCATATATTCTTACAAAATTATCCATAAAACGTAGATAAAAAAAAACTTTAAGAAACATTACTATACTTAACAAAGCCAACCTTACATTAAAAATAAAATACAAATTAAATTTTAAACTTTTTTTATTTTTTTACATTAATTTTAAATTAAAAGCTATTATCAATAGAGCAAGAAAAAATAAAAATGATAAACCAATCACTGGCTAAGCAAACTACCAGTAATTTAAGAATACTAACCAATATAATACCTAAAGCTATAATAAACCACTAATGATATAACAAAAGAGATGTGATTATTTAGTTATGGAATTTAGCAAGATTCTAAGGTTAATTCCTTAATATATGTAAAATTTACTGTAGTTTCTTATCTTTGATTTAATATGTCACTATTCAAGAACTTATTTCCATTTTCTCCTGCAGATGAGGAATCGCAGTTTGTGCACCGATCTGGAGATTCTAGCTTGTTTTGAGAATTTTCCATTTAAGTTTTTTATCCTCTTTCAGTTCCCCAAAAATATTACTTAAAAATCATCGTAGCTACTTTTAACATTTAGTCGAAATTAAAGCCAGCATTGATGACTCCTAAGCAACTCACAGAAGTAACCAACAATTGTACAGGGATAGAGTATATGGTTGTCAGAAAGAGACACTGTTCTCGACGGGAGCTATGTTTTGTAAATGTCAATATCAAGGAAGTACAATTGATGTGGAAAATATTTTAACAAAAGATTGAAAATCTGACTCCGAACACATTAGGCGTATTAGAATAGTAGAAATGCATTCCTATAAATACGGTAAAGTTAAGTAAAGAGTACTGAATTTACATGTAATATCAATCCTTCTATATTCCAGGACAGTTTCCTCAGAGAAGAAAAGATTTGAGGCAACAGAAAAGTAGGTCTACAGTAGGATGCTGAGAATGCTGTGGATGGAGCATATGAGCAATGAGGATGTTTTAAGGAAAACTCTAACAAAAAGGATACACATACATAGAACCAGAAAGAAACATTTGAAATTTCTAGGACGTATTATGAAGTAAGATTTATTAGAAAAGTTGGCATATTAGCACAATGAAAGCCAGAGGGATAAACTGACACAGTGAGTAAACTAAATAATGGGCTTTTGGAAACAGAAGATGAGGGGTGAAAAGCACAGAGGAAAAACAGGTACAAACCATGGGAGTGCTTTAAGAACTAGTTTTGCTTGAGGGAAGGCGGCATATATAATGAGATGAATGAGGTTTGATTTCACGACAGAATACAAATGGCTATAAGATTAGCTTACTGAACATTATCACTCCGGGAGTCTAAAATACAAATCTAATTTCATCTTTGGTACAAGGCCTATAGAAAAGGGTGCCTAGTGGAAATTATAAGCACTGATCAATAGTAATGGTAAAAAGACTAGCTCTCTAGAAATCATCCGTCTACGAGCTGCCCATGCGGCACAAAGTTACTTAATATTCAATTTGTTATGTTTCTGGGCAAACTTTCAAATGGAAAAGTAATTAAAGTACAAAACAAAAACAGCTCTCAATAATTTATCCGGTAGAGACTTTATAATTAAATCAGTTTAAATGAAAAAAATTTAAAAAAAAAACAAAACATACGCAAAGCAATGTGACCGCATAATTAAGAAAAATATATTAAACGTATGTGACACCCATTTGTTAAAATCTGTTTTAATCATTTCATCTCCAGCAAGACAATGAAACCACAAAGACACATGTGGTTACTGCTTATGAAAGAATAAGGTAAAAAATATTATTAAGGAGAAAGAACAATAAAATAACTAGAATTAACGATTGGCATTACACATTATTTACATTATTAGGACTATTGTCCTAATCTTTGTCGCCATATTAATTACAAAGTTTCAGCCGTTGTACGCTCCGGCCTCCTTCAGGTAGTTGGAATTATTTCGCTCACTAGAGTAGACTCTTCTAGTTCCACGTGCCATGTCTAATAGACGTCAGTTATCAGTTATCTCCTGTTAATTCCCATCTCCAAGTTCTCTATTGCCTTAACTGGCTATTGAACTCACACTCTTTGGGTCCTATTACTGGCTCTAACCAACGCCTGTATCCACTGTGCCATGTGTCCTTGAGGAGTTAGATCCAGTGAGAGGACCCAAAGAGTGTGAGTTCAATACCCGGTTAAGGCAGTGGAGAACATTCAGAGCGAAAATTAACAGGAGATAACTGATAACTTACATCCACAAACATGGCACCTGGAACTAGAACAGTCTACTACAGTGAGCGAAATAAAGGGTTCAGTTCGACATTCCAACCACCTAAAGAAGGCCGGAGAATACAACGGCCGAAACGTTGTAATAAATATGGCGAGAAAGCTGAGGGCAATAGTCCGAATAATGTAAATAATGTACATAATACCTCATCTCAGATATATAGACAGATATTGATTGGTATTGCATTTAAATTTTTGAAGGTCAAACTTGACTGGAAAGCAAGAGGTTTGAAGAGAATTCTACACGATGAGAAATGCGAGACAAAGAATATTTAGCATAACTTACGGTTACATTTATCCATTTCATCTGTAAAATGATGTGACCTAGCAGCCAATCTAGTACTGCGCTTAAATTTGTAAAATCAATGTACTAAAGAGGAATGCTCATAAGAACAATTACTAATATCTCCATTAACTGATGCAATGTTTCTTTATGTACTGCTAATTTAATGGTTGTAGAAAGTTGTTGAGTTATTTTAATAAGAATGGACCATTTGTAGATGCCTGTTATTAACATGACCACACGATTTATATTTAACGTAAAATACCACAAAAAATGAAACAACAAGAAGGAATAAAAACTGTTTTTATAACGACAAACATTTACATTTATTTTTGTGTGTACATGCAAGGGATTTTGTGTTATGTCCCTTTGACTGAATTAATGAGATTGAAATATTTTTTGGCTGAGCTCACAAAAGTTGAATGAATTATAAAGCTGAGAAATGCTGAATAAACTGTAGCTTTAGAAAAGTATTTCAAAGAAAAAAGTTCTTGTTGCTTGTTTGGAAATGCTTGTATGTTTGTTATGTAGTTTGGAAAATTTCGTACGTACGTGAATGCATGAATATGCTTTTAACGTCTGACCGCACATCGTTAGGACCAGAATCCTTAAGAATAGATCTTGTAGCGAGAAGAGAAAGAGAGAGCAGCAAGTTCGTGTCTGCTTTTCATAATTAATGTAATCACGTGACAGGATCGCATTAAATTGGCGGGAAACTTAACTTGGTCATGCGCTGGGAAAATATTTGTACGTAGGTGGATTGCGACGCCCACTTTGTGTGTTTATTGACCAAGCAGAAGTTGAGATTTCCTGAAAATATTTACTAAGCTGAGTAGGCTCTCCGATCTACTTTTTGCACAAATATGTACAAAATTCAACATTGATAAGAAAGTGGTAGCGCGATGCTAAAAAGGAATGCAGTTCGTCTGAATTTATAGAAAAGGCACAGAGAAGCTACGTTATGACGATGGCATACTGACTAAATCCAGTAATATTAGCGGTTCTTCTTTGAGCTTTATCAAGAATTTCTAAATACAGAACAGAAAACCCAGACCAAATGTAACAGCAATACTCAAAATAAAGAATTTGAATTCCACAGACAAATCCTGGTAAACATGTCCAATATTTGCTAGTCATGAGGTAAAGAGATTCAGGCTAATATTGAAATATTTTTATCTTCTTTGTTTAAAGAAGAAACTCATGAATATTCAAATCGGCATTATAATGTCTATTGATATTTTCTGTACATCTTTAAAGAAAGAATTCATTGATTAACAAGAGAAGTTAACGGATACGAAAGTTTAACTCCTATCAATCAAATGGAAATAAAGAATTCATGAATTTATCTGCTGTTTAAATGTCAGTAGTGAGTAAACGGTTTAAAAATCGAAGCGTACATTTTAAGGATTTACTTTTTTTCTATTTTAACACTTATTTCCAGATACCCCATTAAAGTTCAAACGTGAAAACCTTTTTAATAATGTTCTGTTCATTTTTTATAAAGACACACTTTGATTCACAGAGTTGGCTATTTTCTGAATTAATGATTATTAGAAAATAAACTATTTTTTTAAAATAATTTCCACAAATAAATAAAAGAAAAAATAGGAAGTTTTTCTTTACGAACGCGTTTTGTCCGTTTAGGTACGTTATCAAATTCGCAGAAGTAATGTGTAGGAAATATACCGTTAAGTCTTCATATTTTGAAGTGAATAAGTAATGTAATTTATTGTCTATTAAACGAAATCGTATAAAAGCTGTTGTTGAATTTTTGTTAATTAATTTTAATGTAATTGTTAATTATATATGTATTTTGTTTAATTATATATGCGTTAATTTATTTGAAATATTTAAAGTTCTTGAGAAAAGAAATTTCTTTTATTTTTTATTTTAAAACTTTTATTGGTCATGCATATTAGCTAGAGAAAGAGGTACTTGCTTTAATAAAGATCTTTGAAAAAACACAGGGTGTAAGTTAATATATGTGTCATGATTCGATATTTTACTGTCAAAATATTACGCATACGTAAGTTATGTTATATTTTCATAAGTGGAGTATTTTTGAGAGCCAAGTTGTGGTGGAAATTGTTTATAAATTGTTAGGTAGTTGTTATTTCTCATATTCATAAGTAGTTTTATTCTTAATTTAAAAATTTATAAAAATAAGTATAACAACTGAATATATTGATATATATATATATATATATATATATTACTAATTCAGTGACATCAAAGTCGTCTATGTAAAATTTAACTGAAGATTACTCTCAAGAATGAAACTTACTACGGTGTTAAATTTAGTGTCTACTGTTATACAGGATATTCTTAAGAGTTCGTGTGAACTTTTAATAAATTCATAACTTTATTTGCATTTGTGATAGAAATAATCTGTAAAAAATGTTATGAATTTTAATGTACCTAGTTTTAAGTATAACTAAAATAATTAATGTGATTTCAGGCATTATTGTAAATCAGTTTGCAAATATTTTCCGTGAACTGCAAAATCGTATTACCCTTTGTATTGCTAATAATAGAGGATATGTGGGAAGTTAATTAAAATTTCAATAAAACCTTTTCAAAATATAGATTTACTTTTTTTCTAATCATTTTTACAAATTATTTCCATGGCAAATACAAATAAAGTTATAATTTTTTAAACTTAATGGACGCCCTGTATATATAGATACACACAGACACACACACACACACACACACACACATATATATATATATATATATATATATATATATATATATATATATATATATATATATATATCATTATATTATTGGAAGATCCAATCAAGAGGAAATCAAGAGGAAATCAAGTTTTTCACCTAAAATCATTAAATTTGCTTCCAAAATGTTTTGATATGCTGCGGCATCCATTGTACCATGTTTTACTGACATGTTGTTAGTACTTTTTGTAGAAAAAAACATCCCCAAAGCATGATTCAGTCTCCACCAGTTTTCACTGTTGGAAATATGTTCTTTTGTTTGAAGTTCATATTTCCTCCATAAATGATTTTTTTTTTAATTACGTCCAAACAACTCAAATTTGGTCCGTCTGTTGATAATTATCTTTCCCAATAGGATTTTTCTTTATCCTTATCTTCACGAACGAATATCAATCTGGTATCTCTGTGTCCTTTCAGGATAATTGGAGTTTTCTGTGGGGAGCGTGACGTTATATTGCTCCTATGGATTTCAAGTACTTATTGTCCATGTGATTGAAGGAAACCATTCTTCAAATCCTGACATGTAACCATTAGATTTTATTTAATTTGACTAATTAACTTCCTCGAGAATCTCGAAGGAATCCTTTCTTCTTTGGTTTTCAACAGTTTTGTGCTTTTTATACCAAACATTGAATGAACTAATTGTAGTAAATGGAATATTCATTATTTCTGATGTTTTCCTGTAAATTTTACTATCTTTACAAAGCTGAACAATCAGTTCTTTTTGTCAATTTGTTCATTCTATACCTCTTGCCATGATGATAACGATCCTGTACGAATATCAATTACAGAATATTCTATTTGCATTTTTAGGCTAAAGATAAGTATGGATAACATGATTGGAAAATTCTGGAATATTCAATTTGAATAATCTTGAGTATTAAGCAATTTAATGTTTTAAAACCTGGAATTTACAACATATGAATAGATTTTTAACACATTAAAATGGATAAGTGGGATTTATTTCTATTAAATCAACATTTTTTTTTGTTTTCTATGCATATGTAATTATTATGCATCTGTTTACAATTAATTATATAAAAATTGTTTATTAATTAGTTGTAAATACAATCAAATGAAAATTTGAATATGTACGAATATTTGTTTCCCCCCACTGTATATACATATACATATATATATATATATATATATATATATATATATATATATATATATATATATATATATATATATATATATGAAAATTTCTCAGGGTTAACCTGTAGAAAAGACAATATTTATAAATATAAATGACAATAGGAAAACTGTAGTTATTGCTGACGCGTTTCGTCCCATTTGGACTTTCTAAAAGCAAAAAACGGAATGAGTTTAATTAAAGAAAGTAACTAATAATAACAAAAAACAGAATGTTCTTAGCAACTGGAAGAATGTAGAGAACGCTATTTTCTTATTGTTAACTGAAAATAACGTCACTTTTCTTAACAAAATTACTGCTCTCCCAAACAAACGTACACAACAATATCAAAAGAAAATGGTTGAGTCAGTCAACACAGCTATAATTACAATATTCTCCACACGTGACAGTAACTGATGTTATTTTCATTTTCTCTTGTGACTTTTCAGACCAGCTAGAGTCAAACTGATTTAGTCCTATATAATGCATTTGCGAACCAACCTGATTTACCCATTTCGTCTTTCGCTTCATTTACGTACCCCTTCCAGACATCTCTTTTCTGCTTTTCATATTCAACCCGTTTTTTCTCAAAACAAATTCTTTCCTGCATGAACCTCTCTCCTCCACTTTCTCCGATCCACTGTCTGGTCAATACCACACTACTTTAAAGATATTTTCAAACAATTCTTGTACCTCATTTTCGTTTTCTGAGCCAGCCAACTACCTCCAACGATTTCGCCATTCAGGAGTTTCTTGCTCATTCGTTCGTTCTCTAATCTGACTAGTGATTTTCAAATTAGTTTCTATTTCGAGATTAAATCCGAAACTAAATAGAAACTAATTTGAAAATCACTAACTATTTAGATATTACGTTGAATTTCCAAAATGGTACAATATCCCCGTATAAAAAAGAAAACCAGGAACACCAATATTTAAACATAAAATCTAACCACCCAGCCCATATCATAAAGCATATTCCAATGAATATTGGGTATAGAATTTCTATTAATTCCTCCAATAGGGACATTTTTAGGCCAATAAAACAAGTTATGAGGAAGCCCTATCTAAGAGTGGACATAAAAATAAATTGGAATATATTAATATAAATAACCCTAACAATACTCAGAATAAACGTAACAATAGGCAGAGACTTATTAGAGCAACATTTCCCACAAAAAACTGAGTTACATAAAATATTCAACAAAAACAATGTAAAACTTATTATTCAATCCATTTATTATAGTCCCTACGTTAGGCATGCAACAATAACTATGTAAAACTTAGTTATTGTTGCATGCCTAACGTAGGGACTATAATAAATGGATTGAATAAGAAAAAAAACAGGAATAATCCACGAGGTAATCCTCCTACTTGTAATTGTAGAAACAAAAACATCTGTCCATTACAGGGAAAATGTCAGCAAGAATGCGTGGTTTATCAAGTGAAAATTTACAAAGATAGTGAAGATACTAACCCTAAAATATACATAGGTGCTACTCAGGATAAATTTTAAAAAAGATACTATAACCACACGAGTAGTTTTAAAAACGAAAAAACTAAACATAGTACCACGTTATCCACCTATGTATGGAAAACCAAACAAGAAGATAATAAAGACCCCATCCTTAAATGGGAAATATTAAAAAAAAATGCCCCAAATATAAAGCAATCCAAAAATTTTGTAAATTATGTACAGAGGAGAAATTAGCCATAGCTTTATATGATCAACCTAACCAGCTATTAAACTCCAAAACTGAAATTCTTAACATATGTAGGCATAAAAAATCTGGATTACTAAATTAGACGTTTTTTTCCCGTGTATTTGTCATTCCACCTTAATGTTCGTATTTTAATATCCCCCCTTTTTGTTGAATAAATCTTTAAAAACTCAGGTTTGTGTTGTGTTGTGTGGTTCTTTCTTTGGTCACATGGTATAATTTTAGCTATCGCCTATAAATTTGCGTTTCACTTTGCCTCTTTAGCCAAATTTCCCTGACGATCCGTTTAGGTGAAACCTAGGTAGGTTTGTCTGGCTCACTAGGTGTATCTAGATAGATAGATAGATAGATAGAAAGATAGATAGATATCAATTGAATTTATTTTGTATATATTTTGTTTTGTTTTTTTCCAAAATTAAAATTTGTTATGAGTGTGTACGTGTGTTTTTTAAACAACACTTACGTATCGTTTTGTTTTAGTTTTTCGTTTATTAGTTTTTCTTGTATGCGTTCAAGTGATTTTATTTATTAGCTTAATGTTTTTCATTCATTTTTTGAAAGATTCCATGCGGTATTAGCGAAACACTGAGTAATTTTGACGGATTTCTTTTATATTCTCATTAGAAATGATGTGCAATTGATATTGTTGACACTATAAATTTTACTGCAAGTACATATATTTTTAGTTTTCGAATTAAGCCAGTATAGCCTAGCCACGAACATAATCCATATATTTCAGAATTCTTTCTTGTTTTTTTAATATTTCATCGTTTTTAAATATTTATTAATATGATTGTTGCCTATATATATATATATATATATATATATATATATATATATATATATATTATTTAAAAAAAAAATAATAATAAAATAAAAGCAGTCGTGGCTCGTGGGGCACTGTTCCAAGGTTATCTGAATACTTGGATAAGTGCGGCTGCGGAACTGAGTGAGTAGTGGCATCGAGTCCAGTTTGTTTGTCTCTTTCGTTACCGAGGCACCGTGGTACGCTTGAGATGACGTTTGCCCTTAATCGAAACTGTCCTGGTTCGATTCTCGTTAGTGGATGAGCACTGTCGATGAGTCCCACATAGGACGAATCGGCCGTCTAGTGCTTTCTGCATTTTGTTGATGATTATTCTGGGCGATGGTAAATTACTGGTGAGTGAACGATTAATTTGGTTTCAAAAGCAAAATAAATCCTCATTTAAAAAAAAGCCTTGAGCCCTTTATCCAATCTAATATGACCCACGTTGAATTCAAACTAAGCGAAAAATGAAAAAAATAGAAATTATTATCTTAGATATGTGTCATGGCCATAAATTTTTGATTTAAAAGTAGCCAGACATTAACTTAAACACAGATACAAATGGTTACAATAAACATACGCATGCCAAACAGTCAACTTTTATGGAAAATAAAGCGAAGAGGGGCGGTAGAGAAGAAATTTAACCGAATGCCCAACTAGTTTTCAGCTTTGTGGATTTCCTACATAATTGTTTGTAGTTGATAAGAGGTTTCTTTAAGAAACTAGTAAATAATTTAAACATATAAAATTATTTGGTAAATAATATGCAGCCATTAAATAAATATCATCCATATAAGATATTAAGCGTATCAACCAATCAATGTAAAATGTCAAAAAATGCTAACTAAATACCAATACATCCGTATAAGATGTTAATAATGCTACTAGTAGAACTATACAGAACTAAATTAAACCCAAATTTATCATAAAAATAGAAAGAAAAACATATACGGTGCGACACATTTCAATTAATATCTAAGAAAAAACATTGTCAATTTCCAAAGTTTAACTTAATTGTAAGGTAAAAGGTAGACTGTATTTACAATTTACCGTTAATTCAGATCTTTGATTTAATAAAGAATTCTTATGAAAGAATCTGATAATTTCCAATTTTTCATGTCATCACAGAAAACATGGTTCATATGAGGATCTACAAGGAGAAGAAAATTAATACAAAGAAAAGGAAGAATAATAAGAAGATTAAAACAAAGAGAGCGAAGAAGTTTATTACAAAGACTGCAAAAAAAGAGGAAGATTAATACAAAGACAGTGAAGAAGAAGACGAAGAAGATTAACACGAATACTACAAAATATACGAAGACGATTAATACTAAGACTACAAAGAAGAAGATTAATATAGACTGCGAAAAATTAAAGAAAATTAATGCAAAGACTGCGAAGAAAAAGAAGAAAAAGAAGAAGAAGCAAAAGAAGATTAATTCAATGACTGCAAACAAAGAAGAATGAGAAGAAGATTAATATAAAAAATCTGAAGAAGACTACGAAGAGAAAAATGAATAATACAATGTCGGTGAAGAAGAAGGTGAAGAAGAAGCAGAGTAAGAAGATTAATACAAAGACTGTGAAGGAAAGATTGCGAAGACGAATATGATTAAAAGGAACACTGCGAGGATGAAGAAAAGATTAATAAAGGACTTCATCGAAATTGTGAAGAAGAAGAAGAAGAAGAAGAAGAAGGAAAAGAAGATTAATACAAAAAAGAAGAGGATGATCAATTAAGAAGATTAATACAAAGTCTGCGAAGAAGAAGAAGAAGAAGAAGAAGAAGAAGAGGATTAATTCAAAGACTCCAAATAAGAAGACTGCGAAGAAGAAAATGATTGATACAAAAACTGTAGAAGAATCAAAGAATATTAATACAAAGCCTGCGAATTAAAATATTGCGAAAAGGAAAGTGATTAATACAAAGATTGTGAAGGGAAGAAAAAGGAGAAGGATATTAATAAAAATCCTGCAAAGAAGAAGATTAATAAAAAAAAAAAACTGTGAAGAAGAATATGACGAAAAAGATTAATAAAACATCCGCGAAGAAAACATTATACAAAGACTGCAAAGAAGAAGAATGTGAAGAAGATTAATAAAAAAAACTGAAGTAGAAGACTGTGAAGAAGATGAATAAGACAAAGACTAAGAAGGAGAAGAAGATGAATACAAAATTGCGAAGAAGAAGAATGCAAGGAGGAAGAAGATTAATACAAAGACTGCGATTAAGAGGAAGATTAATACAAAGACTTCGATTAAGAAGAGAACTATTAATACAATGACTACGAAGTAGAAGTCTACAAAGAAGAGTAATAAAAACACTGCGAAGAAGAAGAAGGGAAAGAAGAAGAAGAAGAAGAAGAAAAGAAGTTTAATACAAAGACTCCGAATAATAAAAAGAATATTAAAACAAAGACTGCGTGGCTCCCTTTCTCAGTCGTTACACCCGGCAGTTGTGAAACAGACACATACTTAGCCGCGTCTACTTCAACTTCCTCTTTGTTTGTGTGTCTGTCAATCCGTACGTCTAACACACGCAGTCTGCCGAATGACTTATCACTTTTTGTGCTGCCGGCATCTCGCTTTTTATGCTATTCCAAGACGGCCAAAATTTGCATGTGTGCAAATATCGTCTCGTTTTGGGCGACATCGGAGCGCATAAACTGTGTCTTCAATAGCAGCCATGTTTCTTTTTGTCATCACTTTGCAGGCAAGACACGTTCGCTCTCGTTTCGAATTCTGAGGTAAGTCATGTCTTTCGTCACATAAGCGAAGCAGAAATTAAAACTATACGGAAAAAGCTGGAAGGATTGGAAAAGGTTCAGAGAATTTTAGCACTGGTGGTACAAGGAAATATATCGATATTGAATGTGACAAAATTAGGACTGGCGGAAAGCAGAATAAGTATGAATGGGTTAATAAATTATATGTAAAAATTGAGATAAAAGATTGCCAATATTTCTGCTACCATAGCGATTGACTTACAGGGGTTAAGTAGCTTCGTCTAACAGTATTTCTAGTTGATGACAATTCTTAAGACGATACGCCAGACTAGCCAATCCATGATGCTTTTGTTAGAGCATGTAAGAGTTCGGCTGGACGTGTCATCATTGGGACATTTGTCCCCGAGTATAGTGGCCCCTGATCACTTGAAGTAGTTGCTGTTGAAAATACAAACCGAGTTACCTCATCGTTTGAAGTTGATCGTGGACCCCACAGAAATGTTATTGGGATACTACAAGAAGATAGCAGACCGTTGGTTATAATGGCCTTATCATGGTTACACAGGGAAAGTAACTTTAAGATATATCAGATGATAAACACACCCGTTTCTGCTTAAGCGCAGAACAGGGACCGCGGGTGGTTGCAAAATATGAAATTGAGACAGAATATATAGATTTAAATTCAGCAACAAAGGAAGTCATGTTGTTGACGACGAAAGTAAGAAGGATATGTGGAGCCGATGATTTAGGGGAGTGTACTTCAATCAGTCCCATTTATGTGGCGGGGTATCACAGATTGTGTGTGCTTTAATTATTTAGGGGCAACAAAAAGGGGATAAAGGAAAACTGTCGAATGGAGATTTTGTTAAATTGCACAAGCTTTCAGTATATCTGATAGGTTTGAGCTGTGACCACCCAAAGTCAGATGATATATCCAAAGTATGTGGTGGCTGGACTCGCTGGAGCAATAAGGATAGATCACCCTTGGTTTTGATAGAATTACCCATGGTATGTTCGGTATTTGGATTATTAATCTCCCTTCCACCATGTTATCAGACCAAAAGGAAATCAAATAGGAGGAAAATATGAGAAAAAAAAATTCACTGGTGAGTTTAATCGAAATGAGTTGGAATAATCGGACAAAGATTATGGGAATCACTGGTAGAGAAATTCTCTGAAGTGACATCAAAAGAAGATGCCAGTTATTAAATCTTAGTCATCAACAGCTGAAAGACAAATTGAGTGCCACGGGAAAAGAGAATACAATAAAGTGAAATAATTCAGGGATCATAATGACTTGATACGCTATGCTAGGTACCTTAATACTTATTGCCGGCATAACGGCAGCAATATCTAAGCTAGAAAAAGCATAGGAATAAATCGATAAGGTATTTGCGATTTGCATCAAATCGAGAAATGTGATGCCATTTAGTGTTCTTTACCTAAGTAGATTGAATCCAGACGAGGAACAGACCGAATTGAGTGCGTCAGGAGAACAGAAAGCAGAGTCGACACCTGTCAAAGGAAAACCAGCATCCCACACAGAGGACAGACGTTCAAGAAAGCGAACCTTAAAAACCGGTCAGGTGATTTAATTGTAAAAGGTTTATGTGAACCCCCTTGTAAATCTGCATTGCTCATGGACTGGAAATGATGAAGAAAGTCTTTTTAATTGCACTACAGGTTTTATGAAAAAAACAATGCATTAAGTATTGTCACTGGGGAAGAACACGAAAGACTTTAATTACACTTCACGTTTAATGGAAAATTAAACATGCAATGATGCATGATCCTTTGTTTATTATTATTATTATTTTGATGGGGTGCCATTTACAATTAAATGACAGAAATGGGGGAAAACAGGAATGTGACACTATTTTCACACTGATAGTATGAAATTAGTGTTAAAATGGTTCATGTGAAATCCTTGTATAGGACTGTAGAATTGGATGGGTTGAAAACGTTAAAAAACCTTAGAGTGTAAACACGAACAGAAATATCAAGAAAAGGAAAAAAAGCAATGTGTTTTTTTTTTTGCTTTCTGACAACCAGCAAAGCCGAATGGAGTGTTCGGTCCAAAATGTGCTTTGGAGAAAATATAAACTGAAAAGCATATAAGAATTGTCGGAATGTAAATGAGTATCGTTTCGAAAATGGACAGAGAAAGGAAAACCGACAACAAAGAAAATTCTTACCGTTAGAAATAAATTTCAAAGGTACAGAATATTGTCAGAAAAATCATTATTTTGAATAATTGGCGGTTTTGTAGTTGAAAGTCATTGTCGGCCGGGAAGCGAATTTAAGAAAAGCCAAAATGTAAACAATGGGATTTGAAATCGGTCAGTTGAAAGTTGGAAAACGTATGAATTTCTTTAGAGATAATTTTTAAAGGTCGTTGACGGGGAAAATTATTGTTTTGGTAAAACGGCCGATTATCGAAAAAATGTTGAAACAAAATTTGTTTTGTAAAGAGCAGGCCGCTTAGTGTGAGGTCGGTATCATGTCTTCGAAGTTGGATAAAATAATTTATTGATGAATAATGAGTTTTAAGGACGGTAAGAATCGAGCGAAATACATATAAATCGAACTTTTGATTGAAGCCAGCACTTGGAGCGAGAAGGGGCCAGAAGCCACTAGAAGCCAGCAGAGGGTGCAAGAGGACGGCGTAGGACGGAGGAAACCATGTGTGACCTACTGCCAATACAGAATTCCAGACGACGACACATTTGGTGTGAATGTTTTTGACCCTCTTCAAGATGTACAAGCAAGAGACACAGTCTGAGGATAGAGAGTTTAATGCAAGGTGTAATTTTGTTGTAAACGATATGAAAATTAGCCCAGCGGACTTCTACGTTATTTCTTATGATATGAATACTATAACTGGCGTAATCATTCTTATCCTTTTCATAGCACGGTTCCGACAACTCGATTCAGCGCTTAAATACGGACGAAAATTCGACCTTCAAGTGGTAAGAGTAGATGAAGGAACGAAGTGGTCAACAGATAGTCATTTGTTGACCGGCGTTGTGCTGACCAGCGTGGAAAAAACCCAGCTCGAGCCGATCTGGGCCGGCCGTGTTATACAAAACCCCTTTTCTGATTACACAAAAATCAAATACAATCATACAGCTCGAGTATACTCAAAACTACAAAGATATGAATTTGATAAAAACGGCCGATTGTCGCAGGGAAGATTTAAGTCGTACTGGAAAACCGACAAACAAAGAAATTGACGATTTTGAATAAATAATTTTGTTTTGAAAAGTTGACTGTTTAGTATTTGAAGGTCATTGTCGGCTGGGGAGCGAATTTTGGCAAAACATCAATGTAAATAACGGCATTTTGAATCAGTCATTTTGGAAATCGACGAACAAAAAAGCCGATTTGAAATACATTTTTAAACACAAAAATTTATTATTGAAACAATAATTAGTAAGAGGAATGTGGAGACAAAGTTTATTGTTGCGAAATAGCTGACCGCTTTGTTTAGGGCGGATGTCATGTCTCTAGGATTGGAGGAAATAATTAATTGATGAATACATAATGAGCTTAGAGGGGTGATGAGAGTTGGGCGAGATACTTATTGGCCGAACGCTGAGATGAAGGAGTTAACGTTGGAGAAAGATGAGACGAATCAACAGAGAACGAGGGAGATGTTGAATCCAACGTGACCTGTCGCCGATGATTCCTGACCTAACAACTTGTGTCAATGTTTAACTCGCTCCAAGTTTTAGAAGCAAGAGTTACAGTGTCATGTCAAGAACGAGAAGGGTTGATTTTGTTCTATCAACGATTATATAAACGAACTGAAAATTAACCCAGAGGCCTTCTACGTTATTTCTTGTGCTATTTATACTATAACTAGCGGAAGCATTATTATCCTTTTCATAGCACGGTTCTGTCAACTCGATTCAGCGCTTACGTACGGATGAAAATTCGATCTTCACTGCTCTGTGATCAAAGAACACAATGTGGTAAAGGCAGATGGACAAACTAAGCGGTCGACAGATAAACATCAGTTGACCGGCAGCAGTTCTGACCAGCGTGGGAATAACCCAGGATCAAGTCAGGCCGGCCGAGTTATATGCATAGATTCTCATAAGAGATTACATCCTTAAAATTTCCCGGATGTCCACTATGAAACCCATTTAATATCTGTTTTTTGTAATATGCTAGTTATTGCTACACTTTGTTCAAACGTTAGTACTCTGTCACATACTGAATAAGCGATCAAGTCTGGATAGCTTACTAAAAGTCGTCTATCTTTCCTACTTTCTTTTAGTCGTTTATTTTCGAAATAAACATCTCTTGTTCTGTTTTTTTACTTTTTTTATTCCAGGGGAACTGGTAATTCGGGTACTACATTGCATAATATATTTTTCTATTTCACTTTTTAATGCTGTAATAACAGAGTCCTCAAATGGTTCAGTATTCTTTGGTTTCAATCTTGATAAACAATCAGCATGTCCTAATTTTCGAACGGTTTATATTCCATCCTGAAATTGTAATCTTTTTAATCATTAAATTTAAAATTTCCATTAATTAAATAATTCTGGTGTATTTCAGATAGAAACTATATACATTTGATTATCAAATTTAATTTCAAATTCTTAAATTTTCTTAAAATCGAATTTTTTTAATTTTAAGAAATTTGTAAACAAACACAAATTTATCGATTTTTAAAATTATTTAAAAAATAAATCTGACACGTTATTTTAGTAAAATTAAAAATTTAAAGTTAAATTTAATCTGATTTGAAAGAAATCTTACTTATAGCATAAAAAACAATATACAACCAATTATTAACGATCCGTCCTGTTCATCTGATCCAACTATTGATGGATTGTTGAATGACGAATCGACGACAGCTACTAAACGGATGACCATAAATGATAATTTTTAAAATCTGAGTTAACGTTAAATTTTTTTGGTGGTTTTTTACTTACCTAGTAATTGTTAGAACAATCTACGTGTTTGATGACGACAGCTACTACGGATATGAAATGAACATTTTTCCGCAATTTTATTGACTTTTATTTACCTTTCGAAGATGTAAAAAGAAAAAAAAATAAAATAAAATACCATGATAGAAGTAATTTAATAATTTATGAAATGGTAATTTAATTATTATTTAATAAATCAAAATTAAATGTTATTTCCAATCCAATGTATATAGTTTCTGTCTGAAATACACCAGAATTTTTATAAATTTTATAATAAATTTAATCATTTTTTTTAATTAAATATTTGTTTCCTTTTTAAGTTTTTAAAAAATTATTCTATTTAGTATCTTTTAAACTAATGGAAATACAATACATAAAATAAAAATATTTAGTGAAATTTTAAATGAAATTTAGAAATTACTTTAAAATTTCGAGTTTAAATATTACACTTTTTAAAGCTGAACGGAAAATACAACCTGTTAGCAAGCAACTAAGAAACGAAATATTATGAAAAGGCCACGTAAAGGGATAAAACTCTTAGATCACGTGACCTTGTTATAATAATGGCAATTTCAGTATATCATACATGGAAATAAGGAATGTATTAAGTAAAAAAATACAACGTAGAAAATTATTTTTTTAAAAATTAGCGCAACTAAGTTTATGAAACTTAGCAATTTTGGACTCGTAATTTTTTTTCCACTTAATTATTACATCACCTCGAGGAACTAGCCTAATACACAGCTTTACACAATTTTAAACTATTATAAATTATTATAATTAAAATTTCTTAAAAAAACGAAAAAATTCTTGTAAAACTTAATTATTCATCAGAAAAAATTTATTTCTTCAGATAATAATGTCCTTAATATTACTTATTTACAAAAGCAATTAACAGCTTTTCTAATTAAGTAATATCATAGTTTTATTGGATTCATTATTTTTCAATTCAGAGCAAATTTTCAGTTAGCTCAAATTTGAAAAAAAAGTAGGTTATTTATCATCTCCAAAGGCTCCTACTTTTAAAAAAAAAAAAAAATCACGAACCAGAAAGGTTTTGGGCGAAATTTCATGAAATTAAGTAAGTGTGTGAGTGGGGGGACATATTTTAAAATCAATATTTTTATCAAAATTTTCTAAAAAAATATTTCAAAAATAATTTCACTCATTTGTGAATAAGTCCTGAAAATTTCATTAAAATCGGACAATTACTTGATTTTTACAAAATTTCCAAATCAATATGTTTTCAACGGAAAAAAAATCAAAAAAAATGATGACGTGATGACGTAAACAAAAAGACATTTAACCAAAATTTCGAACCTGTTAGAAAATATTAAAAAAAATTAAAAAATAATTAAAAATACTTTGGTCTTTCTTCTTAATAATAACATAAGCATTTTGACGATAAAACTTTATTTTTTTAAGTTTGTGTCATTTTTCATTACGCTATGCTGTTTTCCCGCGAAAACAGTGGAGGATCTTAATTTACAGGGATTCCTCGACTTGCGTCGGAGATCCGTTCCTACGGTCCAACGTAACCTGATTTTCGACGTAAGTCGGAATGCACTACATAAGCACCGACGAATCTGCCTTACGCTTGGGTGCCATAAAGAATGGCAAAAAGTGCAAAATTATCCAAATAATACAAACGTGAGGTATGGGGGACATAGAACAATCCAGTATGACGTGAATCCAGTGAAAAAACAACGCCGTCTTCCTCATCTAGCGCCGCGTGATGACGTATTATATTATGAAAGATGGCGCTGTAATCTTTTAAACACCGTACATCGAGTCCGACGTAACCTGAGGACCTTCTGTATTTATATAGAAGGAAGTGTTGTGGAATTGCGTCCAACCAATGATCTCAATCCATGAAATATAACTCGTTGTTCTATATATTCACCCCGCAGTAACCAAGTATGGTACATTGTTTCCGGCTTTTTTTAAGTCCTTCAGGAAAAATTTTGATATTTAATTGTTCAAATACAGTAAAACCTCAAATTAACGGCCTCTGAACCAACGGACCCCGGATTTAACAGAGAAAATCCTCAGAAATAGTAATGCCCAGTTGGAACTCAAAATGCTCACGCCTAGCGAGTAAAAAAGTCCGTTAGTTTCAAAATTGGTCGCCTTTTTGGTTTTTTTTTTTTTTTTAATTTTTTTTTTTTTTTAGCCGCAATCAACAGTCAGAGACTAGTAGATCCGGGAATAACCGCTGTTGTCTACTTGAATGTTAAATAAATATATATATATATATATATATATATATATATATATATGTGTGTGTGTATGTATGTATGTATGTATGTATATATCAAGTAAAAAGTTCTTCAAATGAATGGACAAACGGCTTTAACGGATGATCCCTCTATTAGTCCGTTAAATTGAGGTTCCATTCCGCCGACAAAATGAAATGGGTCGGACCTAGAGCTTTTCAGCACCCCTCATAAAAAAGAGACTTAATTAACATGCGATCAGATTAAAAACATGGGTAAAAATTAATGTGAGTGTGTGTGTGTGTGTGTGTGTGTGTGTGTGTGTGTACACGCGTCATCACGTGTTTGTGCTTGTGTGTGTTTCTGGGTGTGAGCCTTCGCGTGTATTTTATGTGTGTGAGAGCGCTCGTGCGTGTCTGTGTTTGTGACCGCTTGCGTGTGCTTTGTGTGTGAGCGATTGCGTGTGTTTGTATGTATGTGAACACTCTCGTAAATGATTGCGTATCTTTTGTATGTATGTATTTGTGTGACAGCGATGCGCGTGTGCTTGTGTGTGTCTTTGTGTGAACGTTCGTATGTACCTGTGTCTGCGTTTGTCTGTGTGTGGAAGCGTTCACGCGTATCTGTGTGTGTGTGGGGAGGGTATGTGCGTGTTTGTATCTTGTTTAAAACCTGAGAAAATCATTTGAAACTTTTCTATTTCTTTTTTCCTACGGCTCCTATTGCTCTTTTTTCTGGCTTCCGATGTTAAATGTCAAATTTATATCATCTCACGAGGCCCTCAATGCGATGGACAGTTATTTCGCAATATTTACATTTGGACAATTTTCCTCGTCTTTTTTTGTTTTTTATCACAACGTTTCGGTTGTTGTACCCTCGGCCTTCATCAGGTGTATATCAATACAGGTAACCTAAAGGGAATATCGAGCTGAACCCTTTATTTAATCTACGGACGGAGACTGTTCTTCCAATGACCATGCCTAGGGATATCTCATCTTTTTTTAAAACATTTCGCCCCCAGCAAGACGGGAATCCCACTAGAACGCAAGAGGTTATAGAGAGTCAAATTAAAAAAAAAAGGGATATTGAGGAAAGGAAAAAAGAAGAATAGTGATCAAAATCAAGCCATCAGATGTCGATTGACATTACGTTTATATTTTTTGAAGATTATAGTTAACAGGTAAGCAAATATTTAAGGGAGTTCCACTGCTGGGAATATATAGATATAAAACCGTTGGAGTATAGGCGGTTACATTTAACTGTTTCGGCAGTAAAAGGATGGGACCGAAATTGAATCCAGTAGTACACTCTGAATTCATGCAGTCGGAGCACCATATAAATAGTTTCTCAGAGCAGATGCCATGAAGACATTCGTAGAAAAGACACTTTTTAATATACATCACGTCCGTGAGGAAATGGCTGAAGTCGAGATGCTAGCTCAAAACATATCACATTGCTTATCTGTCTTTGGATTTTGTCGAAAACGTCGAGATGAACAGCAGGGCACCAGACCATATATAGCAACAGTATTCAATGTATGGAAGAATGGTAGCTTTGTAGATTAAAAGGATGAACTCAGACGAGAAAAACCTTTTAGCGCGACACAGAGAACAAACTTTCCTTGCAGTAGATGCAGCTATTGATGCAATGTATATTGTCACACCTCAGGTCAGTGGAAAATATGAACCAAGAAGGCGCATTGAGACATTCTCGTTTTTGAGCATCAGCCGTGCTGATAGGAGATAAGAAAAGGTTTCTCTATGGTGGGTAAATGAGAGCAGTTTCATTTTGGAGGTATTAAAATTTACAAGCCATATTCTGCAAAGATTGGATGTCCTTTTAAGACCAACGTCAGGTTAACTAGCCGGATTGAGACAAGAGTAAATGGTAGTGTCGTCTGCGTAAAGTCTACGTGAGAAGTGAAGACATCAGAAAGATCGTTGATAAAAATTTCAGAAACTGTTTCAATCTTATTTTTAATTACTATCAGTTATTGCTCGCCCTGTTTCCACTAAGTGCACACTACCCGGCCCAGGGATTGAACCTACATTTACTATGTCAGAAAATTCACGAACCTAAACTTTAATCAACTCAATATGAGGAAAAATAATCGTTTTAATTTAAAGCATAAGTTTTTTCCTCTAAAATAAAATAACAAGTTATAGTCAACAATATCTTGTGTACTTTTTCACGTATCCCAGTTCTTGATAGTAACTGAAGCCGAAAATACTTTAATCAAAACAGGGCAAAACAATAAAAAAATTGAAATGTTCAACAATGTCTTCTTATAATGCATGTTGATATGCATAAGAAGATTGTTATATAAACATGGACTTTTAAAGACAGAAACAGAGAGAGTGAGAAATGAGGAAAGAAAGATTAAAACCGAATAGATTCATAAAAAAAGGAAAGTGAATTAAGAGTGAAAAAAAAAAAGACATAAATATAAAACCAGAGGAAAATGAAGAGAGAAATGGGGAAGGGACAAGAGAGGGTTACAAAAATTGAGAGAGAGAGAGAGATAAATATAAAACACAAAAACAGACAGGAAGAAGAGAGAGACAAAATATGGGAGAAATAAAAGAAACAAACAAAAATAGCTAGATAAATAACTTTGGGAAAATTGAATTGAGAGAGGAATAACAGAAAAACAACAGAGAGAGGGAGAGGGGAAAGAGAGAGAGAGCAAAAAAAGATACTGGAAAGAAATTGACGAAACAGAGAGAGATGGAAAATCAGAAAATGGTTGAAAGTCAGAAAAAGAAAAAAAAAACAGAAATATATCAAGAAAAAGAAAAAAAAAACGACGTAGAAAAGGAAAAATATAGAGAAACAAAAAAAAAAAGATGGATAAATAGAAATAGAGAAGTAATTTTCATATGAGATAAAAATACATTGTTAGGGAAAATTTGAACCATTTTTCCTTTTAAAAAAAGGAAAAAAATAGACAAGCATAAACAGTTGTAAAGAGAAAGAAAAAATTAAAAAAGGCAGAAAAAAAGAGTTATTAAGGGGTGGAAACAGAACAAAAAAGAATTGTTCTTAAAGAAAGAAAGAAAGAAAGAAAGAAAGAAAGAAAATGAAACATTCACAGAGAATTATTAAGTGAGACTTATCATCGAATGATGCTTATTTTTTAAGCTATTATTCCAAACTATATTCCTTGAATTTAAATTGTAACACCGATTTACAACACACAATTTGGTCGGGCCCCGCGATTATTTGAAGAAAGTATCCTCATCTTTATAGTTGTTATCACAATACGTCATCCGATTTGTATTTCCGCCTTTCTAAAGTATATCAGAGCATGAATCTCTGTGTGCGGAGCAGTTTCTCTGCGTCTATTGAATAAAATTTTGATGACATAAAGATTATCATGCAGTCAGCATAAGCCTCGTTGATTGGCTAATAATTCAGCCAGCACTATCCGGTCATAATGGCCTGGTGAACAGTTTATGATTATGGACGTTGAAATTTAAAACTTATTCGGAAGAGGGTTAATGGCATCTGCTTTAAAATGGTTTTATGTAGATTGCTATGAATGGCGCCCATTATTCAACTCGCACATGTCTAAAACTATTTTTTTTTAATTTTTTTTATTCGTTCAGAAATCGGCTCCTTTTCGAATTTCTTTCCTTCTTTTTATCTTCATTATCAAGTTTTTTCTTCTTCTTTTTTGTCCTTTATCTTCTTCTATACTTTGCTTTCCTTTCTTTTTTTTTTTTTTTTTTTTTTTGTCCAAATTGTTTTACATTTGCTTTCATCCTCGTAATCAAATGGCATTCTGGGTAATTCTATTTTCTTTCATTATCTTTCTTCTTTCCATCTTCTATCTCTGCAATTTTTTCATTTTTCTCTCATTTAATTTACTTTCCTCCTCTCTGTTTAGATTCTGCTTTTGACCTTCAGTCTCTCACATTATTATTATTATTATTATTATTATTTATTATTATTATTATTATTATTTTTATTTTCTTTGATTTCTGGCGTTTACATTTCTTTCCGGGTCCTGCCCAGGGACCTAAGGTTAGAAATGGCATCATGACACTTTCCACTGACAAAAAAAAAAAAAAAAAAAAAAAAAAAATTACATAGATAAAGCCCTTCGTAAAGTGTGGGCTGTACTTGTCAGAACAATTTTTTGTATCTCCTTGAGGCATGGACTTCCAGGAATCCCTTCAATTAGTCTACTGCAATCTTTTCCAACCAGTCCTAGGGCTCCAACTACAACAGGGATTGTTGATGTTCCCATATGCCACATTTTCGAGATTTCTATTTCAAGGTCCTTGTATTTTGACAGCTTTTTGAATATCTTCAAAGATACATTGCAGTCAGCAGGGACTGCCATATCAATAAGGAGGCACTTTTTTTTGTTTGTGGTCTTTAATAACAATATCTGGGCGGTTGGCCTTGATTGTTCTGTCAGTGTGTATTGTGTAGTCCCATAGAATTGTAACAGGTCCTATCTCCGTAACCGGGTCTGGGTGGTGTTCATACCAGTTTCTTTCAGTTTTTTCCCGTAGAAGTTGCACATTTTCCAGTGCAGATATTGGCCCACTCTGTCATGTCGGGTTTTATATTCAGTGGGTGCCAACATCGTGCAACCTGATACAAGATGATCAATCGTTTCTGGATATTTATCACAGAATCTGCATTTTGGGCTGACACAATATTTTTAGTATATGTGCTTGATAATTCCTAGTTAGCAAGCATTGGTCCTGTGCAGCAAGGATAAAACCTTCAGTTTCCGCTTTCAACCCTGCACTACGTAGCCACTGATGGGTACGGGTTTTGTCTACGTCAGCTTGTTTGGTACGGGCAGAGTATTGGCCATGAAGCGGTTTATCTTGCCATCGCTTCTGTATCTGGTCGGTTGCATTTGTCTTTGCTGTCTTTTTTAGTATTTTGCAGTTTCAGCCGGTGTATTGTGCTGTAGTTGCATCTCTACGCCCATTTGAAACTCCATTTTGAATTTGTTGGCTTTCTTTCATTACGGAAGTAAAGTTTTTACTACTTTCATGTTCCTTGACGCATACCATCATCCAGTCTTCTGTAGTTTCCAAATATCTTTGGAGGCCAATTGTTGTAGTTTTGTAGGACAGTTCTAGTTGAACTAATCCTCTGCCTCCTTCGGATCTGGGCACATACAGACGATCAACATCAGCTTTGGGATGATGCATGCGATAGCAAGTGTTTTCTTTTTCTCGTTTTGGCGTCCATTCGCTTAATTTCAGCTATGGTCCAGTTAAGGACATTAAAGCTGTATTGCACCAAAGGGACAGCATAATGTGTTTATGGCTGATATCCTGTTTTTTTTGTTTAGCTCAGTATTTAGTACCAGACGTACACGCCTGTAGTACTTTTTTTCTTTTTTTTTCCTTCATTTGGGGGTGTTGTATGCCATCTCCTTCGCTAATTCCTAATTACTTATAAGCTTCATCATGCTCCAGTTCCCTAATCTTTTTGACAAAATCTAAATCTATTTTGTGTTTCTGTAATTCTACCTTTCTTGAAAGTTATTTTTGCACATTTATCTAATCCGAAGTCCATACCTATGTCGTCACTGAAGTATTTTACAATATTGAGGAGGCCTTTTCAACTCATTGTCGTTTTTGGCAAAGAGTTTGAGATCATCCATGTAAGTAGGTGATTGAATATTTTCTTATTTATTTTTAACCATTATTACTGTTGTTCAGTTCATGTGTAAGAGGATTAAGGATAAACAAAACAGAAGGGGTGAAAAGAGAGTCTCCTTGAAAGTTTCCACGTCGGGATATTCAGTTGGTTGGATATGGCAGAAAAAAAACGGTGTGACTAAGTTATAGTTGTGTTTCTGACATTCCCATGCTATGCTTACAGGAAATTTCTTTACCACAGGGGAGATTTATTAGATTATTATTATCAATTATTTTTTTGATGATTGTACCAAATACACATTTCTTTCCAGGTGTTTGCCCAGAGACCTTTTTTTCGGAAATTTAATTTCATTTTTTTTATTCCAAATGACAAAAAAATTATAAGATAAAACATTTGGTAAAAAAATTGTGGGCAAACCTTTTCATTTGTTTAATCTGTTTAATGATGGTAATTTGAGGCATGGAAAAATTCTTAGTTTCCAGCAACTATTGGAATTTTTTTCAAAAATATTTGGACATGATATAAATTGGGTTATTGATTTTCTTTTTGCGCCAGATTTTTAATATATATTTCTATTTAATGGAAATTAATGTATATTCTTTTTTTTTTTGAAATCTTCAAAGAAAAGGAAAAATGCAGGGATGCCATATCAATAAAAGGAATTTTTTGTTAATGGTCCATAATAACAATGTCTGGGCAGTTGGCTTTGATTGTTCTGTCAGTGTAATATTCAATTAAAGAGCCATAGAAAATAAGTGTTTATGTTTCAAATCAGGTCTAACCTTGTATGACCTGGGTATTTGTTCAAAATGTTTTTCAAATTCCAAAGCAGAAGGGATATTTTTTGTAATGCAAACTACAGCCCACACTGTCATGCCGTGTTTTTTCCTCCAGTTAAAATTGAAATGTAGGTGCAGAATATGATATTAGATGATCAATTGTTTCTGGATATTTACAATTTTTAATTTTATTAAAAAATTATAAATATTTTATTATTTGATTATTATTTATTATTATTATTCATTATTCATTCATAATATTATTGTTACAATAATAATATCTTAGATAAGATAGTAATAAATAATTTTTAAACAAAAAAAAGATGATCCAGAATGTCTGACCTCACTTTCTCTGATTTCCTCTTTGCAAAGATTATTTGCTCACATTGTCCTTTTGACCTAAGATGGAACGAATACGTTGAGTCATTATGACATCGTCCAAACAGAAGGAATGTTGGCTCCCAGTTATACACAGAATTTTTTCTCGCCGGAGTCGATTTTTAAATCTAAAAATCAACCATATTCCCTTGCATGGACTTATTTTTCTTTTTTAGTATTTTGCAGATTCAGCCGGTGTATTTTTTACTTGTATTTCTGCGTACATTTGAAATAATGTTATTATTATTATTATTATTATTATTATTATTATTATTATTATTATCATCAATTTATAAGGCTTTATTTTCTTCGTAAACAGGTGACATTTTCTCATTTATACTTGAGTATAATGTAAATATTCGTCATTTATACTTGCATAGATTATAGTTAAGAACATTATGAATACATTTCTTCTTCCTGAGATTTATTAGTCTGTAAACGTTTATTTGGTAGGTGCCCCATTTTTACAGGAAATTTTATTCATTGCGAATTTTGTGTTCTGCATTTTCTATATATTTTATGCCGACAGTACAGACATCGAAATTTCTTTCATATTGGCATATGTATATATCAACCTATAATGAAAATTTATTGCCAGTCGTGAAATTTTTGTCAAAATTTAACTCAATATTGACACATGCAGTTCATTTTATTGCATGTTCAATGGACATTAGGGGAAATATCCTTTATTCGGGTTTTTGAAAACTAACATATGTTGTCAAAAATATACGAGTGGATCATGGTTCAAATAAACAAATCTTTCAGAAAATGGTTTAAACGTAGCTTATTTTAATTAATAAAACGCAGACATATCAGCTAAGCAAAATAAAGATTGTTTGACGATAGAAATTAAACGATGTATACTATCATTGCCATTCGTCTTAATTCTATTATTAAATACCCTGCAGATGTAAATACTCTTATTAAACTAATGATCTCAGTAGAAATATATATCTATTTAACTAATCTCAACCGATTTGATCGCAGATCATTGTCAATCTATTGTTTGGAATTATCTTTAGAGCCGTTAAAAGGATTCCAATTGGGGATAATTATTAGATAATGCACTTGACAAAAATAATACGTAAGGGTAATTTAGATACATGCCTATTTAAGCAATGAGTATTCAGAATGTTTTTAGATAAATTTGCTTTTAATCCATAAAAAAAATATCTATTAAACTTTTCCCAGATCTTCATATTTCCGTGTAAATGTTTGTTGAACATGAATTAACAATTAAATTTTTAAAAAAACTACTGTTTTGGAGTTATCGACAAGAAAAATTCGGACTCACTCGCGATCACTCATCGGCCATTACGGGCATTGTTTATTACATTCTCTCCTGACGACTTCCGGCCGCGCAAGCATAAAATTTTTTAAATTTTCTTGCTTTTAATGGATTTTTGGTTGGTAAATTACTACGCATTTTAAATTGTCGAAATCAATGACAAATTTTTTGGGTTTTTTTTCTTCAACTCTCTTTTTTTGTTTTTTTATAGTAAAACTTTCTTTTTAAATTAAAAAACAAACAAATTAAATAATAAAATAAAGCTTTTCTTTTAAATTAAAAATAAATCAAATAATACTGCGCAAACTTTGCATAAAGTTTGAAAAGAACATGATTATTTACAAAATAATGCAAAATGCTCCTTCCTAGCATTTTAGCGCGCGAACTTTGTAAAGTGTATGATTAAAGAGAATGATTATCTACAAAATAAAATTACAAAAGAAAAATAATGCTAGAAACGAAATAATAATTAATGCGTGAACTTTGTAAAGAGAATGATTATTTACAAAATAAAAAAAATGCATTTTGTTTTATTTTGTAAATAATCATGCTCTTTTCAAACTTCATGCAAAGTTTCGTTTTATTTTTAATTTTCTTGTTTTTTCAATTTAAAAAGAAAGTTTTACTATAAAAAAAACCCCAAAAACAACAAGTTAAGAAAAGAACAAAAAAAACTTGTCATTGCTTTTCGACACAATTTAAGTGTGTAGTAATTTGCCGGTTGTTACAGCAGTAAAATCCAGAAATCAAAGGAAATAATAATAATAATAATATCTCTCATCTTATCATTGGCCACTCATGCCACAATTAATTTTATTCTCCGGATTAAATAATCTGTATTAGAGTTCTTTTCAATATTACACAAACTTTTTTGTCACTTTTACAGGTATTTTGAATCGTGAATGTACAGTCATTAAAGTTTCTGCTACCTCAGAAGATGCCCCAGCAATTACATCATTGCTAACACTCCTAACTTTTGCCAGAACCAAATTTGTTAGAAATGTCTTTCCTGTACCAAGCGGCACAATAATATTACTTTCCAGACGATTACAAACAGGGCCGTATACTTTCTTTTGTTCTGAATTGAGAAATGGCTCTATTTTCGCTCACAAAATGTTCTTCTTGAAGCAGATTTTATTGCAATTCATGCATTAATTCCGAATTTCCAACCGCAAAATGTAACTTTCTTGCTCTTCGAATTGGCAAATCCAAATCTTCGAAGGATTTATTCTCATTCTTAATTTTTATAGGAGGCATAAAAGAGCTTGGTCCTGATGTATTTTGTCATTCATTATATTTTTGCTATATCTTTCTGTTCGATATCCTTGAAGAACGACTGCAGGCATTGAATTCTTAAATTGATCCCATAATTGTTTAGAGTTATTTACCTCAGCATTTATTAGTAAAATAACAAACAAATCTCTCAAAGCATTTTTTAGTTTTGTCCTCTCAACATCTTTCATATATTATACAATAAACCAATAATAAACCATAATAGAAAATCCAATAAACACCTTTTTAAACTCGCATTTTTGAATGAAAGAATTATATTAATATTATTATAGTAATTTCCTTAAATTCCTTAATTATATTAATATATTATAGTAATTTCCTTTAATTTATTACAAAATTTGTATTTGATTGTATGCCAATTTTAAATCAAGTTTGCAAAACATTTCATGCCCGATAATTTATGGATAGCGGTTTCTATATTGAGTATAGGAAAAGAATACAAGAATATTTACGCATATTTTAAAATCACCTCATATTCTTAAATCTCCGTCTGCATTACGCAAGACTACAGTGGGAGAGGCCTATTTATTGGCACCTGGAGGAACATGCTTCAACGTTCTATCCTCCACCATTTTCCTTAACTTAGCAACTACCAGGGGTAGAACGCGAATAGCTAATTTACGAGATTCAAAAAATAAAAGGGAGCACTATTTTCATTTAATTGTATATTCACGTTATACTCATTAAGCCTACTTTTTTCTGATTTTACGCTACTGATTAATATCCACCTTTAGAACATCTACACCTATTACTCCATGATTTTTTTTTACATTCCACTACTTTAATGGGAATAATTTCAAATCTGTCATATGTTTCAAAAGTTCCATTGAATTATCTCAAAGTTCTTATAATAGTTCCATCAAATTGTCTCAATCTCAGTTAACTCATTTGTTCCACCCAAATTCTTGAGATCAGAGTGACTTCCCTCCCCGTAACTTCTAACATTGTACACGTCATGTCATTTAATTTAATGTTTCCAAAAGTATACGTTTCCTTAGGTTTTTGTATTGAAAAAACGTCATCAATTATTATTTTTATATACTTTTTTATGGAATAACTACTTCAATAATTAAAAACATAAGGTTTTTTACGGAAATATTTTGTAGTACATGAAACAATTGTGGTGAAAAGCATATGCACAAAATAACAGACCAATTGATTTGCAATGCAAGATAATATTTATGAGACAAATAAACAAAAGAAAAGCCTAAAACAAGAATATAGTTTGTTAGAAGTAAATTGCTTACACAACGAAGTATTCATGAATATGTTATAGTGGGAACTTAATTAGTTGATGTGCTTTATGTGTGTAGCGTTCACAGTCCCTTTAGCTTCAGTATGGAAATTTCATGACACCAATTCGAAAGACGAAAAACACTGAAGAGAGAGTTACTTTAGTGTCCACGTGTGTTTATATTCGGGAGCTGAAAATTATTTTTTCACCAGTAGTTGTATGAAATGATTCCAAAAGCGGGGCACTTTTTTTTCTGTCAATTTCATGCTCATTGTTACAGTATTTGGATCTCTTGCGTTGCTTTTCATATTGTAAGTTTCAACATTTGTCCTCAGTAGAATATTTTTTATCAATTCCAACTGTTGTATAACTACCACACATTCAGTTAGAAATTATTGAATTGTAATTGTTCCAATATCTTATATATTTGAAATGTATCGGGCATACCTTCAATCACTTGTAATTCATCCTCTGTAGTCAAATCTTGAGTACCAGATTTTTCAAATTTGCAGAATCTGCTAGCTTCCCTTAATCTGTGTTGATTCATTTTCTTTCTGTTTAATGGAGAGAAATTTGGTCCTTTCTGCTAGGGCAATTTTCTTTTTAGGTCATGAACATTTTAAAATTTCTGAAATTTCGACAAAAGTCAAATTCTCCAATTGCTTGGGGGTATACCATAACAAAAAATGTCTTTATAGCTTCCCAACTTGTCGAATCTAAAGTATAGTTCAGCTTTTAATTTCGCCTCCTTTTGCGAGGTTGTCATTCATTTTTTAGCTCTAGGCTGGGCGGCAAAACACCGGATCAAAAACTCGATAATTTCTGGTTCGTCCAAGCATCTGAAACATCATATAGGCGACGATATAAAGTTGGAATTGCGTTGTTCTACGACCCGTGGTTAGTAGTCAACTTCTCTTGTCTGTTAATTTCCTTTCTAATTTACATATGTAAATAGGTACAATCCTATCTGGCAATCCATTTCAGTATATGTGTGATGTCTATAATTTGATGATCGCAATGATGCTTGATTCATACGTATTTTGTAGAGTCGGTCACTCCCAATTTTAGCTACCAGATCAACCAAACTTATTAAAAATGTGGTTCATTTCATTTGACTCATACTTCTCTAGATATACGGGTTGTTGCAGCAAAATCCGACACTTGACAAAAAGAAAACGAAATAGGCAATAAAAACAAAAGTTGTATATGAAGAGACCCGACAGTTTATTTAGCAACAGTTAGAGTTACATACTACATTATTTTTCAATGTAACGTCCGGCGGCGACGACCATCTCAAGGCGAGGGCGAAATGTGTCACACGCTTTAGCGACCATGTCCTTGTCTATAGCGGCGAACGCTTCTACGATGGCAGCCTTCAGAGAGTCGACCGTGTTGTGGGTGCGCTTGTTGCTATTGGCCTCGATCACGTCCCAGAAGAAAGGTGAGGAGGGTGGCCACAAGCCCGGCGACCAGTGGTGAGGAACACTGTTGAGCAGACACGCCTGGGTCGTCTTGGCCTTGTGTGCAGGAAAAGAGTTCTGCTGGAAGACGTAGGGGCGTCCGGCGGCGATCTCGTCCATCCAGGGCTTCACCGCGCTCCTCAGCACCTCCTGGTCGATCTCACTGGTGACTATCAGGCCCTTTTGAAAGGAGAACGGAGGCATGACGTCCCTCTCGCTGGAGATGACGCCAAGGACCATGACGGAGGAGGGAAACTTCGTATGTTTCACGGAGAGAACTTTCTCGATGTCTTTACAGATCCACCTGTCGTTCTGCCTGTTGCTTGTCTGGTCCTGGATGAAATTCTTTTCATCAGAGATGAACCTCAGCATCCCGGCGGACCCGTGCTTGATCTCGTTCAGCAAAGTCGCCGCCTTGACCATCCTCGACTCCTTGAAGGCATTCGTGATGAGCATGCGGTGAGACTTGCAGTAGGAGGAGTAACCAATGTCCTTCTTGATCGTTCGGCAGATCGTCGACTTGTGACAGCCCATGTCAGCGGCGATCTTAGAGTAGCTCTGACTTCCATCATTGTCGACTGTCTCCTTGACGACAGAGACGAACTCGTTGATCCTAACAGCCGAAAAAAGATCATTGTAGTCCTTTCCTTTGGCAGTAAACACGTCCTTGTCCTCACATGCCTTTCACTTCCGCCAAATATCAATGACCATGGTCCTCTAGAACCAGAATCAGGCCATCACTTCCGCAGGTTCCTTCCCGACGCGAAAAGAAGCTACTACCGCTGCTCTGCACTAATATTCCATCCTGGAAAAGGGTAGGAAAAAAAACGTTAGTTTTCAAACTGCCGGGTGTCTACATATACAACTTTTGTTTTTATTGCCCATTTTGATTTCCTTTTCTCAAGTGTCGGATTTTGCTTTAACACCTTGTATATGGAAGTGTTTTTTAATGATCAGGTAAGGAATGTTAAATAATAATTTAGCACACTGCTATTTCTTAGAGAAGTGTATCTCTGCTCGGACTTACTGAGTGTGATCTTCGAGATCAGACGCAAGACGAAACAGGGAAGTCGGTTTTGATTAGCTGAACAAGCGATAGATAAAGAAGGTGTTTTCGCGTAGTGGATTCTTAACCGTCAAGCTATATAGACGTGGTACTTTCGTGTCTGGGAATTTGCTCTCCAGTCGGGTGAGAGAGCGTCCTTACTGGTTAATTAGAGACCTATATGCCAATAAGTTAAAATTATTTTTGTTGATGTCTTTCGTCCCTGGACACAAGAACATTTCGCGACCTGGCCGAGACAAGACGAGAGAGGAGAGAGAGTATACAACATCAGTTGTATATAAGCCGAGTTCATTTGGAAGTACCTTTCGTTGGACCACCTTTGAACTTGCTTTTCAAATATTTGTTCTTCCCTTTCTTCATTTATATTTTCTGTACTGTTTTTCAGATGTTCAAATATTTTTGCGCTGACATTTTATTTCGATTCTGCAGACGTTACATTTTGTGTTCTGATTCATTTATCCGCCTCGATCTAAGACGTTCATTTCCTTCTAGGTTTCTTGATTTTATTCCTGGCGCTCATGCCTTTCCTGATCATTCTCTTGTTCTTTTCTGTTACTTTTCTCTTTCTTGACGTCGCTTTGAATCACTTTGAGACATTCCTGCAGCTATTTTCGTAATGCCATTCTCCATTAAGAAAACTGATACGTGAGGAATTAAGGTTGGAAAGAAATTGCCAAAGAATATATCTAGTTTTCACAATTCTTCATCAAATCTGTGTGTATGCTTAAGATTTTATTTCTGGATACAATAGCAACAGCACTTTCATTACACATTTGAGTGAGTGCATTCTAAGTTGCATGGGAAAAATGGTGAATTCTTTCATGTAATACAGAAAACAGGACTCAAATAAAATTCAAAGATCCTTTATATAAATTATTTACATTATTCGGGCTATTGTCCCCATTTTGTCGACATATTTATTACGTTTCGGCTGTTGTACGCTCCGGCCTTCTTCAGGTGGTTGGAATGTCGAACTGAAGCCTTTATTTCGCTAACTTAAGTCTACAAATTTTTAAGGAATCAACACATATGCTAGGCCACAAAAATCTCCTGAGCCAACCCAGCATAGGAATGAATACTGAGAAGCAGTAATGAGTAGTGCCAGAGAAAAGCGATAATAACAACAAAAATTGCAATATAAGCTTTGGTAAAAACATGCAATGATAACAGCAAAAACTGCAATATGAGTACTGGTAAAATGATGTGCTCAAAGACACAGGACACAGTGGATAAAGGCGTTAGTTAGATCCACTGACAGGATCCAAAAAGTATGAGTGGGGAACTTTCAGAGGGAAATTAACAGGAGATAACCGATAACTGACATCGATTAAAACATGGCACGTGGAACTAGAACAGACTACCACAGTGAGCGAAATTTAGGGTTTAAGAAAAGGCTTGTTGTAATAAATATGGCAACAAAGATGAGGACAATAGTCCGAATAATGTAAAAAGTGTACATAATACCTCATCTCAGATATATAGACAGATACTGAAGGTCCGAAACGTTGTAATAAATATGGCGACAAAGATGAGAACAATAATCCGAATAATGTAAATAGTGTACATAATACTTCATCTCAGTAATATAGACAGATACTGAAGGTCCGAAACGTTGTAATATATATGCCGATAAAGATGAGGACAATAATCCGAATAATGTAAATAGTGTACATAATACCTCATCTCAGAAATATAAACAAATTCTTTATATATATCTGATAAATTAAAAGATGGAATTTATTAAGATTTTTTGTGATGATGATGATGATGATGATGATGATGATGTTGATGATGATGATATTTCATCATTCTAAAAATAAAAATCTGAAATTTCATCGTTATAGAAACAACATTTGCACCATATGCAAAGTAGCAGTAGTAAAAAGAACAACACTGGATAAGACGTATCTTCTCGGCTCCGTGAAAACACAGAAGTAACGGTTTCAAAAGCTTCCAATGACCATGAAATTCTCGGGGCAATTATAAAAAACTAAGCCCAAACTACATTTCAATATATCAAACAATACACAGACAAAACAATAATGATAGTGTGGCACCATGCATCCAGGCGATTTGAAAGAAAGAAAAAGAAGAAAGGAAGGAAAAAGTAATGCGAGACGGATCATAGGCGAACACACACACATGGCTTAAGAGGCAATAAAAAAAAATTAAAAAAAAGGGTTATTTTGGATAAGTGGCAGATGCCGAAAAAAGTGTCATTACAATGACAATGAGATTGAGTGGGTAGGGAAGTGTTATCTAAACTATTGGTACGAGAAAGCATCTTACTATCAAAATTAAAGGCCACCTGCGAACAAGCATTGACCGATTTCCCCACTTGTCCGCGCGAATAGAATTGTGTTATCAAGAAATGGTGTATCCTTAGAAACAGCCGCGGGAGACTGGGAGAGGTCCGGCCGGGGCCGCCCAGTTGCGGGGGGCGCAGAACTCCACCTCATGAGAATAATGAAGGTGATTTATTGCTGCCGGCGCCTATGGCTGCGTTGACCCAAGGGTGGGAACCCAGGAAGAGGAAAGCTCAAGTGTTCTCTTCGCTGACGCAAGAGAAAGAGCTATCCTGTAGAGCAGAGATAGGGGGTAGGGCGATGAAAGCTCTGGTAGACACAGGAGCATCTGTGTCATTGATGAGAGAGGAAGCATACAGGCGGGTGAAATGGAAGAGTGGGTTACGGGAAGCGGACATAGAGGTCACGCAAGCAGATGGAGCCCCCTGAAGATAAAAGGGATGGTGAGGCTCCCGGTGAGGATTGGGAAATTAAGAAGCACCCAAAATTTTTACGTAACCCCCGATCTGTGTACGGAGGCAATCTTGGGAGAAGATTGGCTCCGGAGCCAGAGGGCCCAGATAGAGTTCAACCCCACTGTGTTGATAGTGAATGGCGAGAGAACGGCATTGGGATGCCCACCAGAAGAAGATATAACAATAGTGGTGGAGGAAGATGTAAAGCTACCCCCTAGGACGGCGATGTCGGGAAAGTGTAGGTTAATATCAGGGAAGAAAATAGGAAAAGGACCCCTGCAGTTGGTCCCCGTAGAAGGGAAGGGCCTAGAAGAGAACGAGGTAACTCTGTGTGAAATGGTGGTGGAGGCAGCTGAATTAGTGCCCATTATGATGGTGAACCAGGCTCAAAAGACTATATAAAGGTTAGGAGAGGGGAAGAGATAGGGAAAGCGCTTCCCCTACGGACTCTGAATCGGGTGAGATTCGAGGAGGGACGAAGGAAACCTGTAGAGCAAACAGAAGGAATCGTGGACGAAGATATATTAGCACCGGATCAATTTAGAACCAGAGTGGGGGTCTGTTGAGGGATAATCGAGATGTGGTAGCCCAGTCAGACCAGGAATTAGGCCAGACCCACACAGTCAAAATGAAAATCGACACCGGAGATCACCCCCTGTGAAATTGAAACCCTACCGGACACCTATTCATAAAAGACACCTTGTAGAAGAGGCAGTAGATGAGATGTTGGAAGCTGGGATGATCGAAAGATCGACCTCCCCTTGGAGCTTCCCAATAGTAATAGTGGGTAAGAAAGATGGCGGGCACCGTTTTTTTTGTAGATTTTAGGAAACTAAATTCTATATCGAAGCCGTTGGCGGTGCCATTGCCACTAATAGATGACATATTGGCATTATTAGGGAAGGCAAAGTACTTCTCTACGTTGAACTTGAGGTCAGGGTATTGGCAGGTAGCCCTTGATGAGGCTGACAATGAGAAGGCCGCATTTGCGTGTCACCTGGGACTGTTTCAGTTCAGGGTGATGCCATTCGGTTTAGCTAATGCCCCGGGAGTCTTCCAACAGCTAATGTCAATAGTGTTAGGAGAATACGAGAGCTTTGCCATGGCATATTTGGACGATATCTTAATATTTGCGGAGACAATAGAACAACACTTTTTCCATCTAAAACAAGTGTTGGGAAGGTTAAGAAAACACGGCTTAAAATTAAAATTGTCGAAGTGTCAGTTTCTGAAGGAGGAGACTAGATATTTGGGCTTTGTCATCAACGGAGACGGTATTAATCCCGACATGGATAAGGTGAAAGTCATAAGGGAAATGCCAGAACCTAAGACAGTGAGACAGGTAAGAGGTTTTATAGGAGCTATAGGTTACTACCGACGCTTCATCCCGGCATTTTCGAGAATTGCCATACCACTAGTAGCCCTGACGAAGAAATACGCTAGGTTCAAGTGGACAGAGGACTGTCAACAGGCATTTGATACGCTAAAGGAACAGTTGACAGCCGTCCCACTGCTGACGTACCCAGACCTCAGCAAGCCCATGGTACTATACACGGATGCCAGTGAGCAGTGTGTAGGAGCAGTTCTTACCCAGCCGTGTCCCGATAAAGAAGGACCAGTGCCAGGCATACCAGAGGAAGTACCGATATACTTCCTCTCCCATAAGCTCTCAGAGACACAATAGAGATGCCCAGTAATAGAAAGAGAAGCATATGCCATCATGTATGCTCTCCAAAAACTGGACTACTATTTGAATGGTGCGGTCTTTACTATAAAAACAGACCACAAACCTCTGCAGTACCTATTGCAGGCAGAATGGACGAATAATAAGAAAATTCAACAGTGGGCACTTAAGTTAAGTGGCTACCACTGTAAGATAGAGTATTTGGCAGGGAAGGAAAACACGGGCGCAGATTTACTCTTAAGAATACCGAAACAACTGGAAGAAAGATCTGTAAAAGTAGAGCAGGGAGTAGATGATAAAGCCTATAGAATAGGAGTAATTAACTCTAATAAGCTAAAAGATCGCCCTACGTTAGAATCGGACGAAGAAGGGGACGCCCAGATAATAACCGATCCCTACTGGACAGAAGGAATTGAAAAGGAGCAAGCAGACAGTGAAATAGCTGCTCTGAGAGAGAAGGTGAAGGCAGGAGAGACCACCAAGTATGCCATAATAGAGGAAAGGCTGTATTATCTCTCAGGAAGGGATGAAGAAGTCAAGCCCAAGTTGTATATGCCCAAAAGTTAAAGACCAGAGATATTGGAACAGTGCCACGAGAGGTTGGGTCACATGGGGATTGATAGGACATGTGATCTAATAGGAAGAAAGTACTATTGGCCCAAACTGTACGGAGAGGTCACTAACTATGTTCGGAGCTGCGTAGTGTGCCAGTCGCAGAGCAGAAGGCAGGAAATGGCACCATTGGAGGAGACGGACGTGCCGAACTTCCCCTTCGAGAGAGTGAGTATGGATGTATCAGGACCATATGAGGAAACTGCACAAGGAAACAACTCTATAGTGAGTTTTGTCGATTGGCTAACAAATTGGCCTGAGGCATTTGCAGTACCAGACAAGAAGGCTAGAACTGTGGCCGGTTTGATAATAAGTGAAATCTTCCCTAGGTAGGGCGCCCCTGTGCAATTGGTAACAGATAATGGCACGAAGAATATAAACAGCATAATGAGAGAAGTTCTGACAGGTTTGAATATAGAGCACGTAAAAACATCTCCATATGATCCCCAAGTGAATGCTAAAGTGGAAAGGTTTCATAGAACCTTGGGAGAAATTGGAACTTGTATTTGACGCAGGCTCTGGCGGCCGTGAGGTTTACGATAAACGAAACCTCCAGATTTTCTCCTTACTTTATGTTGTTTGGCAGAGACGTTGTCCTGCCTGTGGATAAGCTATTGAAGCCCCGAAGAAAGTATATGGGAGAAGATCATCAGCTATTGCTGGAACAACAACATAAAATATTTGTACAGGCCAGAAGAAGAATAAAGAGGGCCCAGAATTAAAGAAATGAGAGAGTGAATGCTGAAAGAAAGGTAGTAGAATTGAAGGTTGGAGACCCTGTCTACTATAAAATCCACCAGAGAGAAGGAAAGCTGGACCAAAGATGGGAACCGTACTACTGGATAGTAGAGCAGACGGGTCCAGTATCATATGTAATATGGGATCAAGTGGCAGGACGAGCAAGGAGGGTCCATGCCAATGATCTAAAGAAGGCTGAAATAGCTAACCTGGAAATGAGCGAGCAGAGGCCTAAGAAGACAAGGACAAAGAAGGTAACTCTGGTTGAGCCGGAAGAAATGGAGACGGAGGAAGATTCCGAAGAAAATGAGGAGATAGATCGACCTGGCCAGATAGACGAAGCGATCCGAGTGACGGAGTTGGAACCCTCGGCGGGGATCAGCGATGTTCAGTCGTCGACTGAATCGGTGCAGAGAAGACCCTGTGAGGTCGCTATCGCACCCCCATGTCCAAAGAAAAGGAAGAGAAAGACGAGGAGATCCAATCAAGCAGTCAAGGGCTCTAAAAAGAGGCACCCTGAACAGGACAAAGTGCCCAGCGAGTGGGAGGAAGAGGATCAAATACCCCTTTCCCAGCTCAAGGAAAAGATAAGGAACAGAAGAGATCTAGACATAGAGTCAAGAGGTATTAAAGACGTCCAGGGCGAGGACTCTAAACAGAAGGAAGAATCAGAGGATAAAGAAGAGGAGAAAACACCTCCTGTACAGGAATTAAACACAGAGGGAAGATTAGAGGTGGAGCAGGAACCACCTCGGAAGATGAGATCAATAAGGGTGAAGAACCCCAAATCTCAGTAGAACAAAGAAGGCTGTGCAGAATAGAAGCATTCGGTGTCGACAGATAACGACACTGGCTCATCCAAAAACCTGCTGACTGACTGCGGTGGATGTGGATGGAGGGGATGGAGTCGCGAGCTGCACCTCACGAGGGACGGAAGAAGATTATTGGCATTGCTAACTGGCCATCAGTAGTGTCATGAAGTACGACCTTTGGAGTGAGCGCCACGCACACCTGACCGGACCATTCTGTCTGCTAGGAGTTAGTTAGAGGAGGGAAGAGCTGAACTTAGTGAGAAATTATAGAATAATTGACCAAAGAATTGTGGAAATTTTATAATGCACTGGGATGTGTGACCTTGTTGGAGAATAGGCGACTATTGGTTGTGATATCTGTTCCGTTGTTGGATAGAGAGAGTATATTCGAGATATACCAGGTTATAAATTTACCCATTCCCTACCCCAGAAGAGATCAAGGTTTGGGAATGATAGCAAGGTACAAGGTGGAAACAGAATACATAGATTTAAATTCGGGGAGAACGAAATTCATGTTGCTAACAGCTGAAGAAGCTGGAAAGTGTAGAGATGATGCTCTAGGGACTTGTACCTCGTTAAGCCCTATCTATAAAACTGGTAACCGCAAAATATGCATACTAGAATTGTTTGAAGGGAAGAGAGAAGGAATTAAGAGAACCTGCCAAGTGGAGGTATTAGCAAACACGGCATTACCACAAGCTATCAGTGTTTCAGACGGGGTGTGGGCAGTAGCCACACAGAAACCTATCAGCTTGTCTAGGGTATGTGGGGGAGAGTCCACAAGGACATTAAGAGTAAGGCCACCATTATCCCTGTTAAAGTTACCCATGGGATGTTCGGCATTTGGGATATCTTTTTCCTTACCCCACTATTACCAGGAAGAAGAAACATATGAAGAGAAAGATTCAGTCATAGAAATGATTGGCAGAGGCTTAGTTGTACAGAATTGTGGGAGCCAATAGTGAAGGGATTCTCTAATGTTACCTTGAATAAAATGCCAGTACTAATGAAACCGATAGAAAAGATCGATATGGATCAATTGAGGGACAAGTTAAGTTCATTGGGAAGCGAAGGTGTGGCTTGGGAAGACGATGAGCAGATCGCGATAAGTTGGTCAATAGTGATGGGTACATTCATAGTTATAGCCATCGGGGGTATATTAATATGGAAGGTTAAGAGTAAGAGGAGATTAACGAACGACAATCCAATGAGCATGCAGCAACTCGGGAGGGAGATGCCGAGCAGCGTTCCTTACTCAGACGGGATTGGCGAAGAAATTGCAGGAAGACCAGCGGAGGAGGCTGGCGTGAGACCGCCACGTGCGGCGGAAAAACCTCCCACAGCGGAGAGGAAAACATTGACCAAGAAGAACAAGCCATAGTAACCACATCTGCACCCACAGACACACGCACGCATTACACTTGCATGTACAACCGAAGAAGAAGAAAAAGAACATTACCTTGCATGTAGAACAGAAGAAGATGAAAAAGAACATTACATTTGTATGTAGAACAAGAGAAGATGAAAAAGAACATTACATTGCATGTAGAACAGAAGAACTTGAAAAAGGACATTGCATGTAGAACAGAAGAAGATGAAAAGAAGATTACAATGCATGTAGAACAAAAGAAGTTAAAAGAGAACATTACACTGCATGTAGAAAAGTAGTGTAGAATTCCATGGGACAAATGCATGGTGCATGTTAAATGATGTATTTGGATTTAGGTGTCATTTACGGGTAAATGACAAATCGGTTAGGGGAGGATTGTGTCACCATGCATCCAGGCGATTTGAAAGAAAGAAAAAGAAGAAAGGAAGGAAGAAGTAATGCGAGACGGATCATAGGCGAACACACACACACGGCTTAAGAGGCAATAAAAAAAAGGGTTATTTTGGATAAGTGGCAGATACCGAAAAAAGTGTCATTACAATGACAATGAGATTGAGTGGGTAGGGAAGTGTTATCTAAACTATTGGTACGAGAAAGCATCTTACTATCAAAATTAAAGGCTACCTGCGTACAAGCATTGACCGATTTCCCCACTTGTCCGCGCGAATGGAATTGTGTTATCAAGAAATGTTCACCAAAGAAAGTCCACTTGAAAACGTTAGATTTTGATAATTGACAAAACACAGGTGTAGCTTGGAGCCTTGGCTGGGTATGGAAAATTAAAATCCCACACAAGTAGTTTCACTAATTAAGCTTTTTATTCGACAAAACAGACTTTTGCCCTGCGATAATAAAATTTTGTTATCAGACACATGAACCGAAGGAAAATGAAATGTTTTTATTGCTGCCTCGGAGACGTCAGACTGGCTGAGAACTTGGAGAAAATTCCTTTCTTAGACCATGTCGGAAAATCCAGCCCTCTGATGCATTACCGATAAACTGCTTGACAAACGCCACGTGTTGAACAAAGAGTTGTCACATTATCCGTTCATGATAACGGCGATTTGAAAGAAAGAAAAAAAGAAAGAGGAGAGATCATTAATTTTTTTTTAGTTAAGCAAGGTATATTTCTTTTCCAAAACAAAGCCGCGGGTTGTTCACGCCCGACTAAGACGTCATTGGCCAAGTGATGATCACATGACGCACGAAGGAGTAGGAAAGATACCCGACCAAGACCTCATTGGCCGAGAGTTGTCACGTAACGCACGAAGAAGACTGTCGACGCCCCTATCCAGAGTATAAGTATGAGAAGCCGCTACGAAGAAGTGGGGAGGGCAGTTCGCGCCCCTCAGAAGCATGGTGAGAAAGTGGGAGTGAGAAAAAAAAGTTACCAAAAATGAAAAAAAGTGGGAGTGAGAAAAAAAAGTTACCAAAAATGAAAAAGAGTGGAAAATCCCTAACCAGAAATAAAAGAGGCGGATATGTATTTAGAATTATCGAGGAACTCCCCGACGCTAACAGACCCAACCCGGTTTTTGACGGCGACAATAAAAACGAGGCCCCAACAGGCAGAAATCAGTTCGTTTGGCCCTGAGTGCCGAGTTCGTTCAGACCCTGGTGGCAGAGATGATAGACCAAGATAGCTGACCAAGATTCACGCAAAATTTTGGACTCCTCTTCAACCAAGAAGTTTGAAGAGCGACTTGGAACCAGACCACAGAAATAAGTTTTTCGACTTTCGTCCAAAGACACACCGAAACACAAATTTCTTAGAGAGCAGACAACTTGAAGCGTTAAAACTTGCCTAGCGAAAGCGACGTGTCACAATCCACAGAACGGGTCGGGAGATAGATGCAGTCCTATGTATCGAACAACTAGACATAAAGTTTGTTACCTTTTTTCTTTGATAACTTTGAACTTTTTGAGTTTTCATTTTATTTTTTTTTATGCATACCTGTGTGTTATCATCCCCGTTGAACTCAATTTGCATTACGGCCCCAACCCCTGTTTAATCTCGTCTGTCTAAGATCAATTCACAATGTGGGTAGGCAGACTGGAGATCAGTGCAGTTACCTTGGTAACCAGGCGTTGGAAACGAGTTGGGAACGGCGAGGCTGATATCAAATCTAACCAGATTCCTACCCGGATCACCAAAGGGTTAGAACGTCACATTTGGGTGCCGCGACCGATACCAAGCCAGTTGGTCGTCACAGTACGAGACAACACGACTGACGCGAATGGCGAACGTCACGTTTGGAGCAGCGACACCCGGACGGAGCAGCGAGGAGCGAACAGCTGGCGCCGCGGCGAAGACGTCGTCAATTGGTGCTGTTTAGGGACGTCATCTGGTGTCGTGACCGGGATAGGACCCTGGAACGGCCACGTCACAACTGGCGCCGTGGTAGATCAGGATAGAACGTCACAGTTGGCGCTGCGACCGGGGGACGACGTCACAATAGTCTTCTTTTCTTGCATGAAAAATTACAAAGCAACGACAAACTCGTTTATACGATCGGCGGAAGAGAAAATCGCGTCGCAGCTCGTGATGTCAAACATGACCACGCGAGAGTGATGACGAGAAGTATTAAGTATGGGAAGCCGTTAGTATAAACCAATGGTTTTTTTTATCAATTATAGGCATTTAAGAATATTTGTGGAGATTTCGTAGTTTATTTTGTTCAGGTTAGGTTTCAACATTTTTATGTATATAGCTTCAAGAATTTTGAGTTTTTAGGAATGTCGTTGCTGAAAATTAGGATAAACGTACGTCCAAATATAAATGCCTGTGGTTTACTTGCATTAATGTAAATAGATCTAAAAGAGAGGACGTATCAAATATCTAATATCCTTTCATTGAAATAACCATATCCAAAAAAAGAAATCGAAAGTGGTCTTGAAGCATACAAATCCATTGCTTTTAGGTATTTCTTTTTGCAATTTCGGGTTAATTCACACCGTCCTATTTTTGGATGTTGATCATTAATGCATGGTAAGTGGAAACCGAAAATTGATACCATATTTTTATAAACTATCTAATAATGGAGTCTTTTAGAAACTTGTAATTAACAACAGAATTTCATTGTGAATTTTATAACTGACAGTGGATTTTACAGTGGATATTAATGGGTTAAAATGTATTATGATAGATTAATTTTATTGCAAACGCTTTCAGATAATTAATATTCAAACATAATTTTGGTTGCGTGTGTAAAATATCAATCATAGAAACGGGAATAAAACGTAAGCTTTGAAAAAGAGAAAAGTGCCTATCTGTAAAGGAATCTATTGATGCATTATGTGCAAGAGAAAATGATCATTGTTAATATTACAGGGTTTTAACAAAGTATAGGAAGGAAAATAAAAACGATGCATCCGGCATAATTTGTATAAGGCCGTTGGAAATTACATCAATTCTTTTGTTTTAAGTTTTCTTATTGAGATTGAAAGGAAGGCTGACAATAAACGCTAGCATGACCTTATTTTCCGAGAAATCAGACTACCCTTGATAATATTTCAATTTAAATTCCGATTCTTGTTGATCGATTAAATTACATTGATTTATTTTGTCAACGCAACATTACGAATTGCTTTTCAATCCTTTATAAAAAAAAAATTCTGCCTATCTATCTATCTGTCTATCTATCTATATATATATATATATATATATATATATATATATATATATATATATATATATATTATGATATGTACAAAGTCCGACAATTATTTTAAGACATTTTTATGTTTATACATTCTTTTTATACATACAAATATTTAAATAAATGCTCTGTTTATAATAAAAAGTATTGAACAACATTTACTGGCCTAAATGTCCGAGAAATTTTCATAGAAAATATTCGTCCTCCGAGAGCATTTACTTATATATTTGCATCTATAAAAAATGTATAAATATAAAAATGTTTTAAAATATATATGTATATATATATATGTATGCATGTATTATATGCGTGAGTTCGTGGTTTGCGTTTGTATATAATATATAATTATGATTTGAAAATTTATCATCTCTCCATACTTTCGCATAATAAAATATTACAATTTCCCTGAAAGCTTTTGTGGCAAATATAAAAAATAACCCTATAATATATAATTAAACCAAAATCAGAATCAAACAGGTAAAATCAAACTATCAGTTCCTGTCATCTGTTAAATTTCAGAGAATTCACAAGGACATTGGAATAGAGAAACATTTATTCGTAAAGCTATATAAGATATTATCCCATTATAAAAAAAAGAATTGTTCGAAAAAACTCTGTGGAGGATACTATAGAGGCGTGTGGATGACCCCTTTTGGCTACAAGGTGCCGTAAGTTTGGATGTGCGTGTGGTAAAATGGCTCGAAACTCGAAATCGCATAACTGCGTTCTAATTCCTGTCGGGTTCGTTATATCCACTAAGCAGCAAATAGAATTGTTAACGGTATGCATACCTCTCTTCCACCCAGTTATGGGTTAATTATTAAAACTTGTATGAGAAAATCATTATTTCTAGAAATTCTTGCAATCTAACCTACATGGGTTTTTAAATAGCCTGAAAAAGGGTTGATAAGACGTAAAATAAATCAAAACTGTGCGCGTTTGTTACGTCTTTATTTTATTATGAAACATTATTTGAACGCAAAACCTAAATAAAACTTTAAGATCATACAGAAAAGATTAATCGAAAAATGTATGCAGAAACATTTTTTCGTCAGCTGGAAAGGCACGAAAATAAATAAGCTTTATTGTATTTTATATGGCATAACGAAAGGAAATCATGACATTGTTACACTGCTCTCATATAGGAACAACTCAAAATTTAATAGAAAACCTATTCGTCTTTTTGCTGATATAGTTTAATGCTGTGTTATAAACGTACAAAATTTTTGAATTGAACTGATTGTATATTTATACAGACTAATACAGACAAAGTGTGTTTTTTATATGTCTTGTCATATATTATCTTTTATCACGCAATCAAACCGGAATAGTTCATTATATATGATCCATTGTCAATACATAATGGTCGTGCGACCTAAGGAACTAACAATATGAGGGACAAACACAGCCATGTCATTTAAATATTATTTTGTCAAATATTTTCAAACGTACACACACAAGCACACACACACACACAAGCACACACACATATATATATATATATATATATATGTATATATGTGTGTGTGTGTGTGTGTGTGTGTGTGTGTGTGTGTGTGTGTGTGTGTATCACAGTGGCGAATCCGGCGTTAGGGCTTATGCTGAGTGAATCAAGTTTCAAGTATATAAATTTAAAAATAACAAAAATCTTTCGTAGTGCGTCGCTTTGTTCCTGACTTCAGCTGGATCCAAAATTAATTGTTTTAATTCCGTATCTCAAAATATTGATCGAAGTATATTTCATTGATATAAGAAGGAAGAAAGAAAATGATTTAAAAAAGGAATGAAAGTAAGTAAAATCAAAGAAAGTGACAGCCTTAACTCCTCTACTGGAAGGCTGGATTGAGGAATGTGACTGGGGCAATGTGGAGGAAATAAAATACCAGTCAACAGTACTGATCATAAATATACAATAAATTAAATTAAAAAATCAGAAAAGAGAGATACATAAACACACTAACGCATAGGCATATATATAAATACACACTCGACCATCAGTAACTTTATAACCAGGCTATAAAACAATAAAAATAGAAAAGAAGGAAATAAACAGACAAACATATGAAAGAACTTGTCCTCACAATTTTTCTGTATTTTTTAAGAAATGTTTATTTATATATAATTATTACAATTAATAGTAAAATACCAACATGCTTTTTTATTTCATGCACATAGATTATTGAAAAATATATATTTTAGTCAGAGTAAAAGAATCGTTTTAGCATCTAAGTTATACCAATAGTATATTTTGTTAACGTTTGTAATGAGCCCGACAAACATTGATAGCCAAGAATCGTCACTTATACTGTGGGCTATGATAAATTTTTAACCACCCTTAATTACAGCAATTTTGGCTTATGTAATAATGTCTCTTCTTTTTTTTCAGACAATACCGTATTAGTATCAAGCTACTCTCATTTATGAAAGATATTTGATTCATACTTTGCAATGAAAGTTTACGGAAGTAAATTGGTGAATTTCAACTAAGGCAAATAATAGGATGACATCAGTGTACCAACTCAAATAGAGAAATTGCTAGGTTTTCCAGGTAAATCATTAAACAGTTAATAATATGGTCAAGAAATTTACTGAAGAAGTCCATTGTCATGTGGAACAATGTTCAAGAAGACCAGGCATCGTGCATGAGTGAACAAAAAGGGTGCTGAAGAGGGATGTCGTCAGAAACCGTTGTGAATGTCAACAACAGCATGGTGATGTCGCCATATGCAGTGAGAAAGACTCTGAAAGAGCTAAGCTATCAAAGAAGAGTTGCAAGAAAGAAGCCCTTGATTTTAGAGGTTAACAGAGACAGGCGTATTGACTGGGTGAGAGAAATCGAAAGCAAAGATTATGAAATATGGCAGTCTGTAATTTGGTCAGAAGAAAGAAAAATTTGCTAATATTTGAATTCAAGACAGGTTAATGTTTGGAGAAATCAGAATGAGACACTGTATATCTTCAGGTGATCATGAAACATGGAGGATTGGAGTATTGGTGTGGGGTGCTGTCTGATTTGGAAGGAAATCTGAGCTGATTCTTGTTGACGAACATATGAATGGTCCAAGATACTGTCAAATATTAGAGAAAGGATTACTCCCACTGTTTGAAACTTATCAGATTGACAAGAATGTCTACCTTTTTCAAGAACAGGGAGCAACATGTCATACAAGCAAAGTAGCAAAAGACTATAAGGAATCGCAAGGAAACAAACCCCTGCCATGGGTAGCCCAAAATCCTGATCTGAATCCAATAGAGCACATTTGGGAGCACCTTGCCCGAAAAGTTCGAGAGCGTGCAACCAAAATCACGTCAGTGAAAATCCTTAAAGTAAGATTGTTAAAGGAGTGGCAAAATATGGATCAGACGATTGTTGGTAATTTGATCAAATCCATGAAAAATCGAATACAAGCAGTGAAACTAGCAAATGGAGGACCTACTCTATACTAGTTCCAAATACTGTTTGTTTATTTTGAATAGGAATTAAGTAATTAAATTTTGAAATTGGATGTAGTTTATTTCTCCTGGCTAAAAACTTGTCTTACGCCACTGTATATATATATATATATGTGTGTGTGTGTGTGTGAGAGAGAGAGAGAGAGAGAGTGTGTGTGTGTGTGTGTGTGTGTGTGTGTGTGTGTGTGTGAGAGAGAGAGAGAGAGAGTGTGTGTGTGTGTGTGTGTGTGTGTGTGTGTGTGTGTGTGTGTGTGTGTGTGTGTGTGTATTCCTCAGATTTGATGCGATGCATATGGGAACAATCATATTAATGATGATGCTAACTTTGCCTTACAGCGGAATAGGCCTTAACTGAGCATCCATTGACTTCTTACCGGTGATGAGGAGGTGGTGTTTTGCCTTTTCCTAGGTTAACATTGCGAATTTAACTAAAACACTTCAAGCTTATGTGTGATCTCGGTTCATCGATACTATTTCATTGTCACACACTATTCTATATCTAAACATATATATCTATATATCTATATAGGTATTGTAACAGCCTATGTGTTATAAAAAAGGAAAAGGAAAGTACTTATCACGAATTTTCATTAAACTACACAAAATAGATAGAGGTCTTAGACTTTAATGGGCCTTATCTCTGGATTTAACATTTACTACAAGGGGATGAAAAGAAATCTAAAGTATCCTACTTGAATATATTATTGGTGGGCACATTCTTAACATAAGATGTTCAGATGACACTGTATTAACGCTAAGCACAGAAACAAACCTGCAGAATGTCCTCAATTCTTTTTAATAAAAGAAAGAAACAAGAAAAGACTAAGCAGAAATTGTAAAAAGACAGAATATATAGTTGAAAGCAAGAGAAAAATTGAAAATGCAATTTACGAATTAATAATGTCAAAATCAAACAATCCATAATTTTAAATATCTGGGAGGAGTTTTGATAGATGATAGAAAAAAAAGTGAAAGTGCATCTGAAACAGTAAAAGATACCTTCTGAAAGATAAATGTAAGATTCAAAAATAAAAAAAAGTAATCTTTAGAAACAAGGTTTGCTGACATGCTACGTAATCACTTCTTCTTTATGGAAGAAAATGCTGCAAATTTTCCGCACAGATGAAGAGGAGACTTGAAGCCATTGTGATTCGGTTCAAGGGAAGACTGCTGAGAATAGCTTGGAAGGAACATGGTAGTAACGAGTAAGATTTAAGAAAGGGTTAACCAGCATTTCGAGCATTTATAAATCAATAGCCGAAGAAACTGGAGCATCAGTAAAACAACAAACATTGCTAAGAGCAACAAGGATATAGAGAGCTATGACTGCCCACATCCTGAAGAGAGACGTTACATAGAAGAAACAGTTTAGGATTAATAATACAATTCCATTTAAATATTCAGAAACAAATATAGAATGATCAAGAAATGTGTTATAAAATGCCATTCGATTTATATTTGCAAAGTCTAAATCGTTAAAGGCGACTTAGTATCATTTGTACTCCTTAGAAATTATATGAGACTTCAGTTCCCATCGTCATCTCTTTATTATTAGTGCTGCATAAACGAACAATCAGTGAAAGTAAACATTTATTCGATACTGCAGCAATAAGAGCAACTTGTCAAAAATAAATGTGACTTATGTAAAAAAAAAGCCAACATATGACAAATAATCATCTGATTACATTGATATTTATTTTCTTTCCGAAACATCGTACGAAAAGTCATTGATTATGATTGAGAAGAAACGTGAGAGGGGGGGCAAATGGCATTAAAATAAAGCAAAAACAAACAAATGCCTTTGTTATTGCATTAGTTATCGGATTCTCATTAAGCTAGAAAAAGCACTAGGCGACACTGCACAAAATATTATGAAAGCAGAAAACCTGTACGCAGAAAACTGATAGACATAAAGTAGACATTTATATTCAATATACAGTCATAAAATTCGTTGTCAAACTGTAACAGCTCTGAACCTAAATCTCCTCTATTCGAACTAAAAGCAATGAAATTCAGTAAAGTGGGAGGGGAAGAAAAATAACCAGAATTTAAAAGCAAATAAGCCAAAAAATACAAGTCAAAAGTAAAAAAAAACCCAAAAAACGCCAATAATATCTTGAAATATCCACACGAAGTATACAGAATCGACTGATGCAACATAGAACTAATACAGAAATAATGCGTAAATTACTGCAATAATCAGGATTTATAGATTAACTTGAGGATTAAATTATTTTGATATTTATATATCCTATGTGACGTGTCCATTCCAGACGTAATCTACCCTGGACCACAACAATTTCCTGTCTTTTGTAGCTCTTACAAAGTCTTTTATTTATGCTACCTCTCTTATTCCATGTTCTGCCAACCATATATACATCAGCGCGTTAGCATGGTTAATCTTCGTTTTCTACTGCCTTCAATATTCCTGGGAATGCGATAGTTCTAGGCCTCACACTCTGAAAGAAGAGACATAGCTGAATATTATTGTTATGTCAACACACTACAAGTTCTTATAAAAGTAGAAATCTAATTCAGACTTACTGACCAGCAGATAGCTAAATCCATAGGTATTAGTTCTGGTTCGGTTCATACACTTTTAAATGAGATTTTGGGGATGGGCAGGCTGCCTACAAAAGAATGGCTCCTAAGAATGACACCAGAGCAGATGTTGAAAAAGGTTGATATTTCGAGGACAATTCTGACTCGCTTCCAGGTTGACCCTAAGAATTTCCCCAGCAGATTAGTAACTGAAGTTGAAACATGGGTTTTCCACTTTAAAACGTTATCAAATATTCAAAGCAAATAGGGGAAACACTGCTTCTCAACCCCAGAAGAATTTCAATCAGGCAGTTTATCTTGGCAAGATGGTGGCTTCTGTTTTTGGCATTCTGTAGGTGTAATCTTGATAGATTCCCTGGAAAAGTGGTTTAGTTTGGTTTGGTTTGGTTTTTGTTTTACGGCACATCGACCTCAATGGGTCATTTAATGCCGACAACTTTTTTTCCTGGTAATACTTTTGTTTTGTCAAAAATTTATTTCTGTTAATATTTTTTCCTCAAAAACGTACAGCAGGTAATATTATTTTTCCAAAAACGTATAGCCGGCAACACTATTCTGAACCTGGGAACACGAGCAATTAAGAGGTGGTTCCACACTTTTCAAAACCTCCTGATCAGAGGCATTGGGACTTTCGTTTGGCAGTAAACTCGTCCTTGTTCTCACACGCCTTTCACTTCCTCTAAATGTCCATGACCTTGGTCCTCTTGAACCCAAACCAGGCCATCACTTCCGCAGGATTCCTCCCGAAGCGAAAAGAAGCTACTATCACTTCTCTGTTCTCATATTCCACCCTGAAAAACTGTTGAGAGAAAAACGTTAGTTAGTTGACAAACTGTCAGGTCTCTGCATATACAACTTTTGTTTTTGTTGCCAATTTCATTTTCTTTTTGTCAAGTGTCGGATTTTGCTGCAACACCCTGTATACTTCTCTGTTTTATTTACTTGTAACTTATGAATATACTCTTAAACGGGAGAAATGGTGACACATCTATAAATGTTCGAGGTCAAGACCAACAAGCACGCCCACAACACGCCGCTATGGACATGGTCGCCAAAGCGTGTGACTCATTTCGCGCCCGTCTTTAGATGGTCGTCGCCGCCAGCGGTGGTTACATTGAAAAATAATGTAGTATGTAACTCTAACTGTTGCTAAATAAACTGTCGGGTCTCTGAATATACAACTTTTGTTTTTATTGCTTATTTCGTTTTTTGTAGGATTTTGCTGCAACACCCTGTAGTCCTATTATATCTTCACAGATAAACTGCCTAAATGTATTTTCTTAATGGTATACATTAAAAAATACCTTTAGGCAGCTTAGCGGTGACAATATAATTACCACTAGAATAAAACGTATCTGGTTAATTAAGTACTCTCGTTTTAGTAAGGTTTCAACTTAGGGGATGTTAGTGATTTTAACTAAACATAACCTTTATATTAATAATAAATAATATCGAATTAAACAGAATAAAAGTACGATTTAATTGATTCATTTCGAACGGCTTATCAACATTTTGCATGTTATTTGAAGCCAAAAATGTTTTTTTTAGTATTTTTCTTATTGGGAGGAAGATACGGATTTAGCGACATATCTTACTAATGAACCCATAGCTTAGGGGTGAAGGCATCTATTCATACCATTCCTAAGGGTATTTATGCATAAATCAATATAACAAAAGCAACCGGAATTGAAACTCGGCTCTCCGATTAACAATACGGTTCCATTGTGTCTATTACACCACCTGCACACCCATGCTTACATGATATGGTATCCTCAACCAGTCTCGACGTTGCTTAACTTCGATGACCGTCTTTTTCTATTTTTTTTTTATTTTACTTGGATCCCATTTTTCAAGTTTCAGATTTACCTTAATATCACTAAAAGAGGACAAGCGGCAGCTGGTTTTAAATATTAAAGAACCATTTAAAAGATGACATCTGACATCGTCCATATGTTGTACGCTTAGAAATGCTATATCAATCAAATATTTTCAGTTCAAATATATTATTTCCATTGCATTTATGAGATGGAAGGGAGTGGTGACCACAGCGAAGCAAAATAATGTAACTGAATAAAATCTTTATATAATAACTCCTTCTGAAAGAACCTATAGTTTCCCAGCTTAAAATCCTAACCAAAACATTCAAGTCATGCTTCTCAATTATTTTTATGAAGTATCTAATATCTGATCCTAAACTCTGGTCTATCCAAGTTAATTATAAATTGTTTTTGTGTACTTTATCCAAATTACATGTTGTTCATTGTGTTGTTGATTTAAAGATGGTACTTTGTTTGCTTTCATGTCTCTTGTCCATCTTAATATTCACTTTTACATTTGCAGAACTCAAGTCTAGTAATATTTGTTTTACTAATTATTGCAGCCTCTCCCGCCAATCACTCTTAATTTTTCAAAAAATATAATTTTTAAACATTCATAAAGCATATGATTCTTATCTTACCATGTTATATATTTTTTTATTATTATGCCGTTATATATTTCCAACTTCTCTAAGTAATTCTATGTAATATGATAGCGGAGGAGACATTGATTTCAATTCACACAAGATTTTAAGGATGCCGGGCGCACCAAATTTTGACAGGTGGGTCAGTCCCGGTTGCCGAGTGGAAAAGCACGTGACTTCACACCTGAATCCGGTTCGCAGGTATAGAAAACATTTTTGTAATATACGTGGTTATGTACACCATCGTCACAGATATCCCTGAACTTCTCTTGCACATTGCAGAGGTATGATGGAAGGGACGATGTTCGGTTAAGGGCTCTTTGTAGACCGTTCACTCACACTTGATGCCGAAAGTAATTGATGAAATACTGACATGACTAAAAAATTAATGAAGATCTAGGTCTCGTGTGATCATTTAATCATTGTACCCACGTCATTATATTTCTGTTTATATTTCTGAGATGAGGCATTGTACTTAATTACATTGTTCGGACTGTTGTCCTCATCTCCGTTGTCAAATTCACGATACCCTCAAGGACACATGGTCAAATGGATAAAAATGATTTGACCCAATGAGTGGTGAGTTCAATATCTGTCTACAGCTGAGGGGAACAAAAACTTGGTGAGTCGAGTAAAAGGGAAATAACTGATACTATCTGGAACATGCATGGCACGTGGAACTAGAACAATCTACCCAGGTGGATGAAATAAAGGGTTCAGTTCGAAATTCCAAACAACTGAAGCAGTCTGGAGAGTGCAACGGTCGAAACATCGTGAAAATGGCAACGAAGACGAGCACAACAGTCCGAATAATGTAAATAGAGTAAATAATTCATTATATTTGTTGCTGTTTTGCTGTTTTATATTTGTTTTCATACATAACGGAGCTTGCATATTGGGATGGAATAATAAAAATGAGAATTAACGATAGTTATTTAGAACTTGATTAGTAGAGTTTCACAATATAATTACATATCATAGTCATATTTAACCCATAACTGAAGGGAGAAGGGGTGATTCATACGTTTCCGATGGTTATTTGCGCCTAAGTGAATATAACGAACCAAACTGGAATTAGAACTTTGCTCTCCGAATTTTAATTCCGAAAAATTATTCATTACACAATATGATATCACTAAGCAGTCGCACATCCAGGTCCTGACCACGTACATCGTTACTTCGGCGAGCGTACGAGATTTGTTTAAGCGTAATGTAATATGGCCATAAGCGTATTTCTGTGATATTTGCTGAAATCGTATGAAAGAAAAGTATGCGCTTTCCGGCAGGTTTCGAATCAGCGTTTTACTGGGCAGAAGAAAACGTCGTTAGATCCGACGTGTTTTAACCGACTGGACTGTGAAGAAGCTTTGCCGATCGAGCAACGTCTGAATAGTCCATTTAAGCAAAATCCTTCTCGTCATAGGGTGTGGGGGCAAGTTTGAATTCTGTCGGAGAGCGTATATTTTATTTAATAAGATTTCTCGAATGTTCAACGTCATGGGTATGACGTTAAACTACATCCGCGTCCTGGGTAAGATGACGGATTGCGTTTAACAGCGGGGCCTCTGATCGGGAGGTTTTGAGGAGCGTGAAACCACCTCTTGGTTGCTGGTGTTCCCAGGTTCACCTTGACCCGAGGTGGTGGCACCTTTTGGGGTCCCGGCTATGGGCAAATAGTTAGCACCCAGACTACATCCGCGTCCTGGTTATGACAACAAACTACACCCGCGTCCTTGGTATGACAATAAACTACATCCGCGTCCTGGGCATGAGATATACTACATCCGCGTTCTGGGTAGGACGATAAACTACATCCGCGTCCTTGGTAAGATGATAAACTGCGTCCAACAGCAAGGCCTCTGAGAATATGTTTTGAAAAAAAATAATATTACCAGCTATACGATTTTTGACAGAATAGTTTTGCCGGCTATACGCTTTTGAAAAAAAATATTACCAGCTATACGTTTTTGAAAAAAAATATTACCAGCTATACGTTTTTGAAAAAAAATATTACCAGCTATACGATTTTGAAAAAAAATATTACCAGCTATACGTTTTTGAAAAAAAAAAAAATACGTTTTTGAAAAAAATATTACCAGCTATACGATTTTGAAAAAAAATATTACCAGCTATACGTTTTTGAAAAAAAATATTACCAGCTATACGTTTTTGAAAAAAAATATTACAGCTATACGTTTTTGAAAAAAAATATTAACAGAAATAAAAGAAAAAAAGTTGTCGGCGTTAAATGAGCCATTGAGGTTGATAAGCCGTAAAACAAAACAAACCAAACGAACAAAACCAGTCACCCGAGGGAAGGAAATTTTCTCAAGTAAGGACGAAGGTTCTGTGTCGGTGTTGCTACATACCGTATGCGTGGCTGATTATCACATAATCTACATTTGCGGCCAAAATTTTTCAGTATGTGTGTTGGTAATTTCGAGATAGCAATCCTTGGTACTCTACAGCAAGAATGAAACAATCGGTTTAATCTTTTAAATTCGAGTTTTATCGATATCAGAGTATTATCTTGTAATCATTTTTGCGCTTTTTATATTACATTTGCTTTAGTTTCTTTTTAGTTTTCTTTTTTAAGTACCGCTGAAGTAGGTGTATCAATTCTTCATCCAATTGAAATTCCCTTTTAAATTTGCTGGCCTAATTTATTACTGAATAAAGTTTCTTATTTCTTTTCGGGTTAGGGTCCCAGCTAGGGGCAAATAGTTAACCCTGAAATTGAGGTAAAAAGCATTATGAAAATGTAAAAATAGGTGTTAATACTAGAAATACTTTGTAATAATAATAATAAAAAATATTACCAGGAATAATCTTTGAAGGAAAAAATATTTATCATCAATACTTTTAAGAAATACCAGCAACACAAACAGCTATACATTTTTTGAAAAAAATATTATCAGCTATAGATTTCTTCAAGGAAAAATATTCCCAGAAATAGATTTTTGAAGAAAAACATATTACCAGCAATAAAAAATTTTGTCGGCATTAAATAACCCATTGAGGTTGATATACCGTAAAACAAACCAAACCAAACATCGAATGTTCAAATCGGTTGAGAAAATTAAATATTTAATAAATAATACAATTGAATAAATAGACAGAACATCAACACAAATACGGTTATCCACCTAAAATAAGATTTAAAGGGACAACATATATATATATATATATATGTATATATATATATATATATATATATATATATATATATATATATAGGTGTTTGTGTGTGAGAGCGAGAGAGAGAGAGAGAGAGAGTGCGTGTGTCAGTGAGAGGGAGAGAGATAAAGAGAAACAGAGTTTATTTCAATTGCTGTGTGTATTTGTTCATAAGAGAATTCTTGTTTCTGTGCTTGAAACAATTTAATCAATTCCGCGAACGGTTTCAAAAAGTAAAGCACAAACGTTTTTCGGTTTAATCCCCCCGACGCCACGAATGTCATTGTGAGGAGATAATTCATAGTCGATTCACTTCTCTCAGCTATCTCCTCGTTTTACTGCACTTAGACATCACGCAATACAATCATCAGCGATGATTACTTATCAAGGTTATGAGAAACTGGCATCGCCTGCCGCTTACTTCGGTCTCAAGACTCAAATGAGTTTAATTGAAACTAGAATGTTTAAAAGAAAATGGAACATAAGATTGCCTGACCTGTTGAATGTCGAATAATGAAAATAATTGCGAAAACTTAATTACACATAAATAGATTCTACATAATTACGAAGTAGTTGTACAAGATAAGGCCCTATGTTATAATTTCAGGTTCATTAGATTTATTTCTAGAATGTGAAGATCAAGACAGTTATTTCAAAAAAGACAAGCACGCTTCTTTTTCGCTTTAAAAATATCAGAAAATAGCTAAAGATGATTTATAAATGTTCATCTATTAAGGCTCTTCTATCGAATTTAGAATCATATCACTCATTTCCACTGTATTCTAATTATATAGATATCTTTTAGTTCAGACAGCTTTTCCGAAGAAAAGCTAAAATGCTGCGGGGAAATCTAAAAACTTTTCATGTCAACGCCATCTTTCTTCGATATTCTATGGATCTTCACCTTCAATCATATCCCCCCATAAACAACTCATTTTACGCGAGATATTTATTGGTTGAAGTTTTGTATGAAAAGAAAAATATTCAAAGTATGACCAAATTACATTAAATGGGAAGAGATAACTAAATTACTGCCGGTATGAGAATTGGGTAAGGTTAAGAAGAGGATATCTAAAACCATGAAACTTATCCTTAATCGCTTTTAGCCAATTTCACAGATGGAAATTAAGTCCAAACCCAGGAAAAATTAAATGCCGTAATGATAGCGAATATGATACTTTATTTGTGAATGCAAACAAAAAACGACACAATCTGTTGCATTTTGAAATCATAAGTTGCTGGGATTCTACAGTTTTAGTGACCAGTGTTTCAAAAAATTTATTAGGAGCATATTGTTTTTGCTTCCGTATGGGAATCCATTTGTAATGAGTTTTACCTAAGAAACACAAAACGCCGACTTTGTAAAGTTTTTGAAAAATGATATTCGGGATATGGAGTGTGCAATTTAAAGTAATATATTTTAAGAAGTTGAGAAAAAAAAGATTTTTGTAGCAGTGCCTATTATACAATTACACAAAAATGCGCATACATATCTTATGCGTACAAGGAAATATATGAAAATACGATATTTGATTAATTAAATGAAACATTGTCAAACATTATTTACGGTCGCCATGTATTCCATTAAACTAATTTTTATTTCGTTTTCATATCAATCTCCCAAGATATTAGTATTGCTATTCATACCACAAGTGTACTAAAGAATTGCATTCACTATGAGGCCGATTAGGTCTGAAATACCAAGGCAATTAAACTATAAGAACAGGTGTCTATGTAAAAAAAAAATGGTCGCGTTAGTAAGGCGGTTGTGTCTAACCGGGAGATTGTGCAGTTTATCTCCGATCTAAACTGATGGAAGCTGGCAAATGGTATTGGAAATAATTACCACGAAATCATAATGAAATTAAAATGAAAAATTAATAATGATTAAAAATACTTTGATTTTCTGTAAAATACCATATTATACTCTATGAGATTCTGTGCATCGTTTTTGGATGGAGAATTTATAAACTGAATAAATTCTCCATCCTATAATCATCCGAAGCCTATAATCATCCGATAAAATGAAAACCGATTTTTCCTGATTTATAACATTTATTTAGCTTTAGTTTTGAAGAAAAAAAATAATGTAGTAAGATTAGAAATTCAAATGATTCTAGAACTAAAGCGTCATTTCCCC